>CAEGAE010005746.1:0-80124 GCA_903067095.1 Girardinus metallicus | reverse complement strand
GAGCCGTTCAGAAGAATCGGACTGTTCCTGAATGTCACATCACTATATTGCAGACTTTTGGGCACAGTGTTGTCCCATATTTGCGACACGTTAGCCAAAAACCTCCGCACAATAATTCAGCGCAGTGAGTGACAAATGCTTGTGTCTCTGTACAGCTAGTTTTGCTAGCATCACGTCAACGGAGCTTACATTTCTTTGAGCTTCTTTTCTAAGTGACAAAAAAAGTTAGACGTAGTCCCACCGTCTGTGAAAGCGAAGCGCTATTGATTTAGCTGTCGCCATCGGATTTATTAGGATTTATGCAGCGCATTTCTATTACTGACGACATCTGCCGCTGAGAGAAAACCACTGCGCATGTCTGGGAGCGCTGCGTGCCAGTGAAAGGTGGGGGGGGGGAGGGAGGAGTAACAGAAACACGTAATTGGCAAGTCACGTTATTGCTTGGATTTTAATCGGTGCGTTTTGCATACAGTGAAAACAAACATGTTAACAAATAAACTGGACAATTTGCTGTAAGTTTATTGATATTTCCACAGTTGCGGTCTTGACTGGTCTTGAAATAAAATCCCGAGTCCTCAGCGTCCGAGACCGAGACCATCAAAAAATGGTCTCAAGTACCACAACACTGGTTAGGGATGCTCAAAAATGAAAAATTGGGCTGATATTGATATCCAATAGTAATACCGGTGTTATGCCAGATTTACTAATATTGTATTTTTTAAAAAAATGAAGCCTAGGCACAAATTCAAACTGGAAGACTCTCCCCCCACCTGCCTCATTAATCAGCGCCTCCCTCATCTCTCTGGACCAAGCCTTGTCATGGCCAATCGACCGAGCTCCAGTTAATAAGGACCTGTATCCATGGTCTCTGTTTACCAGCTGTGATCAACCCATCTCCACCTTCCGCTCTTCAGGCTCCCGTCCCCCTACGCCACCAGTACAGGCCCCATTCCTATGCAGAATCAAGGAATGTTTATGAGCTTATCGCAGTTCCAGCTCGAGGAACGCCAAAGAATTTTAACGTTTACTTGTCAATAAACTTTTTTTTATCGCTTTCTTTCTCTGTCTGAGTCTCTCCAGATTGAATTGTGTTTTTTTATCCGATTACTCGATTAATCGTAAGAATAAAAGATAGATTACTCGATTACTAAAATATTCGTTTACAACAACTCTAGTTGTAATGAAAATTTGTTTAAAAAAAATGTCTTTCTGCTTGTAACCTTTACAATTATGTTCATTAAAATTCAAACAAAATTCGCTGAAGTTTGTCTTTGTAAGGCAACAAAAAGAAAAAAAAAAAAAACGTTTAAAATTAGTGGAAAAGCTGTGATGAGTCTCTCAGCTTTAGTGTTGCGAAACAAGTCGTCCAGTAGCTTTGCAGGAAAATCCTTGGCTATTTTGAGACAGAGAGAGAGAGAGAGAAACTAAAAAAAAAAAAAGACAGAAGTTCAACAAGAATTTATCATCGATCACGCCGTATATGTGATGGATTGAAACTTGATTATTTCACCCTAACCCTAAAATAAAATGTGATTCCTTTTGGACCTTGTCATCTTGCTATCGTAGTGTTGACAATTAATATTAAAACATTGCGTCCCTTTTTCGGATTCTTTGCTTGATCGTGTCATTTCCCAGACCACAGTTATTCCACCGCGGTAAAGCTAGCCGCCTCTTCGAAAAGCCAGCCCGCACTCGATTTTCACATGCGCGACAGCTCAAGACATCAAGGTACCCGTATTTACATGCTGCTTTCACAATAAAAGCGCACATCCGGTCCACGTTTGATCTACTGGAAATAGATTTCCAACGGCTTCGAGTTTAGATTTTGTATTTATGCTGTTGCAAAAAGAAATAATGTATCGGAAATAATTGGGCACATCATGCAATGCTGAAAAACTCAGTTTCCAGTGACTCCTATCATTCTCAATGACAGAGGGACACCTCTAGAATACAACCAGAAAATGTCAACCAGATCTGATGTATCATTTCAAAATAAAAGCCTATTAAAAAGAGCACTTTTTTACTTTTTCCCCTAAGTCTCCGTGCTTTTTGCTGGAAAACTGTTTCCAGTGACTTCTATCACGTCTGGGAGACAGAGGGACACCTCTAGAACACATCCAGAAACTGTCAACACAATCTGATGTATCATTTCAAAATAAAAGCCTATTAAATGAGCACGATTTTACATTTTACCCCTTATGTTGCAATGCTTATTGCTTAAAAACTCCCTGTTTCCAGTGACTTCTCTCACTTCTGGGTGGCAGAGGGACACCTCTAGAACACAACCAGCAAATGTCAACCAGATCTGATGTATAATTCCAAAATATCTGGTTGATATTTTGGAATAGATTTTACATAGGCCAGCTAGATTTTACATAGGCCAGCGGTAAAAGGGGCTGAATACAAACACTTTTTCAGATTATTTTGCTGTATACTTCTTTGAAAATTGTCATTTTTCTTCTACTTCACAACCATGCACCACTTTGTGTTACTCTGTCACATCTAATCTGAAAACACATTTCAGATTTGATACAGTAGCAGTAACTGCGTGGGAATACTTTTACAAGGCACCGACTGCTTCCCTTTACCGAGGAATCAGTTGATGTTTTCCGAGCAAAGCCCGACACCTTCTGAGATCTAGCTTTATTTAATTTTCTTTACCGCTGATCTCTCGCTCTAGAACAGTGATGTCAAACTCATTTTTGTTTGGGCCAAATCAAGGTCATGAATGCTCTTAAAGGGCCGGTGGTGCCAGAATGTTTTGATAAAACCTGATCACAAGCTGGTGATCAGGTTTTATCAATACATTCTTAAAATCAAACAAAATTACAGAACATCTTTTCAGTCCCTCCAGGATTTTGTGTTTTTTGGCAATAAAAATCAAAGTGTTTGTGGTGCTAATTTGGAAATATTTGTGATATTTGCACTTATTTATGACATTAAATCCAATTTATTACTCACTATGTAGATCATGGACCATAATCTGACTTTAGTTAGAGCTAAGGCAGCTGTTTAGGAAAAGTAAGAAAGTTTGACAATTTTTGAGAAAAATCAGCAATAAATTCCCAATTACATATTAGCGCAAAAAGTGCAGGGATTTGTTGATTTTGCGTGAATTTCCACGATAATTTGCAAGAAACTGGAGGCACTGACTGATATAATTTGGCAGTAAACAGATAAAACCTGCATTGATTTGATTGATAACATGATATTTAAGCACACTTAGTGTTTAGTCTACGATCTAGAGGGTCGCATAAAAAGCTACAGCGGGCCAGATTTGGCCCACAGGCCTCGAGTTTGACACCTGTGCTCTAGAAAAAACGACGTTTCCTGTATTGCATTCAGATCTCCTTCCTGGTCGTGTTGAATCAATTAGCTGTTGTTTCAGTTCTCCTTCATCGACGGTTGAGCATGATTTGCCTCGTTTGTTGGAAATACTCGGCACAACACGTCTGAAAACTGCATGAAAGCGGTGATGTAGACGCTTCGAATGATGACTTGCCTCATGACCCAAGCGGAAACAAACAAACAAAAAGAAAAACTGGGGAAAAAGAAAAAAAAAAAAAAAACGTAAGCATGGTATTTTTCTTTACATTTGGTTCTGTTGAATAAAAGTTTTGATACCAAACTTGTGCAGGACGTCAGCATGATCACTGAGTATATATATATATATATATATTTACAATAAACCTAAAACATGGTAAAGCACATTCGCTGTTGTGTTTGTGTTGCTATCATTAAAATTGATAATTGCCGTTGTAATGCCCCTCATCATCTGCGCAGAGAGAGACTGGATGTTTTGTGTGCTTTGACTTGATGTCCCTGTGAGTCACTTTAACAGCATGTAGGAGGAAACATTGCATGTCATACAAGCAGCAAAGAGTCTTTAAATCCATTAACTAGCCAGGCTGCTATTCATGAAAGTGAAATGCAGCTGTATGAAAATTAGAAGAGTGGAAAGCCACAGTGATGGTGCACCCTTTCTTTTTGTGTCCTGGAGTCTGGAGTATATATTTAGCCTTTCATGTGAACCAGCAAGTCCAAACAGGATAAAGTCTGTGTGTTTGAATCGTCATGGGGAAACGATGGCAGACCTAAGTCTACGGTTTAATGTATCGGTTTATATTCTATGTGCCCTACAATTAATTCGGGTGTTTCACTCACTTCCAAAATGGATGTAGCTATGCAGACTGATTCTAGAAAACATTTTATTTTGAAAGACCGAGCTACTCTTGGGACCTCACTGAATACCAATGTTGTTATGCCAAAAGAATAAAACAACCGAGAGAAGAATGGTAAAGCCAAGTCAAGGTTTCCTGAGCCCTTCAGGGATGGGCAGTGTTGACTTACAATTTTACCACTGTAGTTTGTTTATTATGTCTTTTTTTTTTTTTCGTATGTGTATGGGTGCGAATGCATGGCACAGCAATCAGTGAAAACGTTCCTGCTTCATATTGGCTTCTTCGCTTCTTAAAGAAGTGTGACTTACAACTGCAAAAATGAATTTTATGCATAGTGGTCACTGCAGTGGACAGCTATCTAAAAGCCATTTTCTTCTGCTTCTCGTGGATTTTTATGTTATAAACACACACAGACCACTGAAGTGGACACTAATGCATCATGAAATACACCATCAACTACTGGCCATCAGCTGCAAATGCAAGAAATTATTTTTGTTAAATCCAAAATGGCCGACAGACAGAAAAGCATGACAAGCGACCCGGTACCTCCTCTTGCAGGTAAAAAAAAAATATTGCGACATCAGATAACCCCTAAAGAACAATACTACTGATGTATTTTTCAAATAACAACTTTGTATTTGGAGAAAATTACAATTGATCACCTAAAAAAGATAAAATCAAAAAAATAAATTTTTTTTTACAAAATTTTTTTTCCTACCTTTTTCTTATGCCTTAAGAAAATAAAATAAAAAATCAGCCCTTTCATGCATGAAAGGGTTAAGTTTATTCAAGTTAGTTTATTAAGTTGGTTTAACTTGACAAATTTAAGCCAGTATTTCTCAAATCTTGTAGTTTACTTCAAATAAAGAAGTAAACTAAAAGAGGATCTTTCTTTTTCGGCCCAGGCAGCCTTTCTCTGAGCGTAGTTAAGCTGGAAAGTGGTTAATGAGAGAGGGGAAGACATGCAGCAAAAGCATAAAGTTTTTTCTCTTTACAGCTGCCGTATGCAACTTTAATAAAAAAAAAAAGTTTTCTTTGTCGAGACAGTATGCTATATGCAACAGATCATCTGTGAAAAAATTGAGCTCCCCCGGCTCCTCCTACTATCGCCATCTGCAGAAATCCATCGCTCCTGGTCAGAAACAACCAATCGGAACCAGGAGGAGGGTCCTGGCGCTGTCAACTACACGTGTGCACGCTGCTCAATGTTCTAATGGCTGAGAAACAATTTATTATTATGGGATGTCCGTTTATCCGCCGTCATCGGTGTCTATGCTGACTAGGCTGAGCATTCCCGGTAGGTAGCGTAGCATTGAGCAACAGGGAAGATGTGGACAGAACACAAGGATGATTGACTGCACACATTTTATTTGATTTTTTAAAGAACTCATTAAAGCACCAGAATTGTCTTACTAGAATCTGTGAAATCTCATTGTGTGTGCTACATTGAATTGGGGGAAAAAAAAGCAGCCGTAAAAAAACCGAGTGAGTGATTTGGGCACAGACTATCACCTGGTTCGGTCTGGCACGTCCACCTGTTGCTTTTACACAGAGCTGCTGCAGAACGACGCAGAGGTTTCATTTATCTGGATTATTCATCAGACTTCAGTTGTGCTATGCAAACATCTCTTTATTGAGGCTGTGAAGGGGGTCTTTCATCACCTGAGCCGACGTTATGTTTATGCGTGATGCTTTACGGCTCATCTCGGCGGACTCGGAACGTTTGCTTATTGAACGTGCAAATCATGCAGAGCACGTTCGGGATTTTACGATTTTCTCACAAACGACTCTGCCAAGACGAGGCTTTTCCTTTTCGTGCTCGGAGGTCGCAGAAAATAACAGGCGGGTTGGGAAAATAGTGGAAAAACTCAGCCCCACTGCTGCTGCTGTGCTACTATGTGGCCATAAAAACAACAACAAAGAAATCAGTTAATTTGGGGTCACAAACATCAAACTGTAATACAAGATTTTAGACTTAGATTTGAGAACAAAGCACAGCTTCCACACTGTCAATATGTATTTATTAAAATAAAATCAAGAAGCTGTGTGTGGAGAAACTACATTTAACACACAGAGATAGGGGGGGATTTTCTTTTCACAGCAACCCTACATTTTTAACTAGATATTTGCATACGCTGAATAAAAAGACACAAACACATTTCTTTTTTTTTCTCACTGTCTGAAGTTAAATCGGACCAAACCTTTCCTGGTCTGATATAAAAAAAGAAGAGTTAGAGGATTCTAACTCTTCTTTCTTAGTTAGAATTACCAAAAATCACTTCTGTTTGCTAAATGCCAGAAAACTTGGCGAGAATTGTAATTTTTTTGTAACTTTTCCTGAATTCAGAAGTTTACATGTCAGGGATAACTGTCTTTTAAACTCTATGACTTGGGTCGAACCTTTTGGGTTATGTCAAACAGTCCAGTCATGGCGGTTCTTCTAAATAGATACTTTTGACATGTAAGTTCTGTACTGTTTTCTGACCCAGTAGCCACAAATGTCTCAAAGTATTTTGAGAGTTTTAGGAGGATCTATTTCTTTTTGTTCCTTTGCCGGAGAGGCAGGGGCACCAGAGTTCACACCAACAACGAGTCGAACCAGGTTTCACCGGCTTTTGTTCTGTTTATGAGCTTCCTGGTGGCACCACGTGGCACCCACGGTCGACAGGAGGTGTTCATTTTATGTCTGACAAAGTGACTGACAGAGCTTAACTCATGATTCGCATCCCACTTTCTACTGACTCCTCATACCCTCCAGTCCAGACGATGGGAACAGTGTTGACTCACAAGTAAGACCGATTTTAAACGAGTCCCACTCCCAAAATGAGAGTCAATGCCTTTGATGCCCAGATGAATCTTCACAGTCTCCTCGATTTTTGTCCCTTTAAATATACACAAATCAAAACTTTAGTCAGTATAGTTGCTTTCCTCACTAGGAAAATTGTTCAACTTCCTCGGGCTTTCCGCAGACCTCTCCCATGATTTTAAAAAGTCTCGGAGTTTCATCAGCTTTCTGTTCCGGTCCCCTCGTTTCATTGAGATTCAGCAAACCATCACACTAAGCAGGCATCTCCGGTTTCTTCGGTCTTGTTACGGCCCTTTGAGAAGCTGTGGGATGCAAATCGCGGCTGTCAGCTTCCTTGTTTTCACCTCGTTTCCACCTGCGGAGGGTGTCGCACCACCCTGCTACAAGGCACAGTAATGGCGCCGCATCCCTTCTCATGCCTCACAGCCAAAGCCAATAAGATTCTAGATACATATATTCGCCTTCACGTCCTTGAAGCACCTTCATTTGAAACTTTCCCTAACAATATTTCCCCACTTGACCGACGTCATTCAAGACGTGTATTTTTTGGTTTCTTAATCGATAGCTTGGTATCTGCGAAGCAAACGGGTAGCTGTGAAGTGCAAGAAAAACGTCACATGGTTTTAGAAAAGTTGTACTAAAATCTAAAAGTGTATTCAGTGCTCCTAATTTTGACAACCCTATTTAAATTGCAAGCACAAGTCACCAGATTGGTAAGTAGAGCTGTTCGATAAAGGCCTCAAAGGGGTTGTTGGGGGACATGATTGAGCAAACAGCATTATGAAAACACATCTGACAAGTCCGGGATAAAGTTGTGGAGAAGAGTGGCACTCTAAAACAACGCTCCAGGCTTTCAACGTCTCACAGGTTACTGTTCAGTTACTGTGGAAGATGAATGTAGCTAAATACAGGGCAAGAAATGATTAGGGTTAGACTTGGAAAAACGGGAAAAAGATTGGACAAAAACCGAGTTGAGAATCCCTGTGAATGCTCACAAACTGAGGCTGAGAGACTTTCTGTTCAGTGTGAGCGAGCCAAAATGTCAAAAATGTCAATCAGTGACATTGTTTATTTATTAACAAGGCACATATTAGTAGCTTGTACATCCTTTTGCGCCTTTTCATTCGTGATTTATTTTTTTTTTTTAGTTGTGACGTGAACTACTCGTATTTATTACTGAGGGAATGACATGAAAAACAAAATGAAATGTTCCTAAAGTGTCAAATGCACACCATACCTTCCAGCTTTTTCTGTGTAAATGATGATGAAAACTCAGCATAATTTCCCGTCCACTTCACAATTACGTGAGATTCTGTAAATTTGAAAGTATTTCTTTTTAAAAACTGATAACATATAAACAACTGTTAGACATACTTTTTATCATTAACGTTTTTGTGTTAAAAATTTATTTTTTTTATTGTCTGATGTAAGGTTCTAATTTCAAATGTCACGTTTTCCATTCAATGTAGAGCTTTCAAATATACATTGAGTGTATTTAATCTACATAATGCGTTCCATTTAGTGATAATGTGTCTGAAATAATCTAACTTATTGACTGGGTCTGTACATACGCATCTAAATCCGTGTGGTTTTTTTTTTGTTGTTTTTTGTCTTTGTAAAATATTATACGTTTTCTTAAATTTTCAATCCCACATTCCTAAATAACTTACTATAAATTACCCCCCAATTTGAACGTATGTTACTTCATTATAAAAGCAACATGTGTGTATTTTCGTCAGTGCTTTGATTTTAAAATTTTAGACCATCTAGCAGTATATCCATCCGGACCTCGACGGGAAAGTGATGCAAAGGTGAACATCCTCCAGCGGACTCCTCAGGTGCGACCTCTCTCCAATCACGTAAATGTAATTCGATCACGGTGTTGAGCAATGTCGTCGGAGCTGAAAGCGGTCTTGTGTTCCCCGAGCAGCCCTCGGGCCACATCGACCGCGTTGGATGTTCCACAGAGGGCCATTTTAAAGGTAAGGTCAGCTCGCAGGGAAAAGCTGAGTTATGGGGTTAATAAGGGGAGGAACATCGATGTGTCTCTGCGACAAAGCGATGCTGGAGCCGTTCATTAACGCAGGGGGTGTGATAAACAGCGACACCCAAACAAGTAGAACCAAACAAATTAAACACTGCGAGCCCTGCTGTCCGTTAAAGTTAAGCTCCGACAGGAGATTGCTGTGTTTCTTGTTAGATCAGGTGAAACATTTTCTCAGTGTTAGCCTGAAAATCTTTCAATCCAGTCTTACTCTGCTCTGTATCCTGGTCTGAAATCTCCCACTTCAACATTTAACTATCTTTAAATTAAGTTTTGAAGAGTTCAGAACCATACAAAGCAATCCCACTTGATGAAGACTTTAGTATTGACCCTTTGGGGGTTCACCCTTCTTGTAGCTGCAAACTTTGATCATTGTACTGGAACAGGTCAACTTTTCGACAATTTTTTGTATTTTTTGTATTTCCATCACCGTCGAGTACATTTTACCAGTGATGCCGATGTCACGTTTAAGCTTCCTGCGCTTTTCAAAATAAAAGCCATTTAATATAACACTTGTTATACCCCTAAAAGTTACGTTTGTATAGGAGGTGAAGTCTTTTAAAAAAGAATTAAAATTACTGTTTAGTGTGTAGTTTTTAGTCCAGCTGCGGTCTAATAGTTTCAGGGCTGTTCAGTTCTTGTTTACCCAAAGTAAGAGATTAATCTGCAGACTATCACACCTGACTAAAAAAATAAAAGTGACATTGGTGTAAAGTGACACCATATCACAACTCAACATTTTGATAAATGTTTGCTTAGCCTCTTAAAAAGGCCTTAAGTAGAGATAAAGTTCAGCCAGTTCAGTTGATTTTACTTTATTGTGTCTTTCGCAGTTAAATTTTCTTGGACACCAAAGTGCCCGAGTGACAGAAATACATCAGTAAATTAAACGTGATTTGTATTTAAGGACCCCAATTATGCATTTTTAAAAGAATCAAAGTTGATCGACTGAAAGCTTAAAAAACAGAAAAATGCATAAGCGGGATAATAAACTTGAAATGCGTTTTTCCTTACCTCAATAATACATTTAAGCTTGGAGTTACCTTGAGTTGTTTTGGAGACCAAAGCAGCCAATGAACTTCTGACCAAATCAAGACAAACAATAAGAACAACTCAAACGGTAACCTTTGCATCTGTAGTTTATCGTCTGTAGTTTATCGTAGAATACACAAATTTTTATCTTTAATGTTTTCATGTTTAAAAGAAATGTTGCTACAGTCTGCTTATTTAACTTTAATACTGACCGTAGGTCAAGCTGACGTAAAGAAAACAGGAAAAAGAAAAGCATACTCAGACGTAAAAGGCTACAATGAATGAGCATCTATAATTGTAGATTTTGAGGTTGTTGTTTTTTTTTATCAAACTATTTGTAAAACATTTAACTTGTCAAATAAAAATGTTTTTTTTTTTTTTAACATCTGGGTGATTTTATGTACTCCAACCAGTTCTAGATAAAATGAGGGAAGAGAAGAGAAACATGGGCAGCACACTTACATCTTTGGCAGAGATGAGTCATTTTAATGTGTTCTCAAACGATTTTGTATTTGACAAAAAAAAACTTTAGGCCAAGCAGGTGATTCTGATCATCTGTTGATTTGTCCAGGCATGTCTGTAATACAGTTAGAAAAAAAATGCACAGAATTTTGCTTTTAAAAGGGCGATGTTATATATTTTCCAGGCACATAGTGCCAATTCACAGCAAAATCACATACATTTCAATTGGTATAAAAATGCTATATATATATATATATATATATATTTAATATTACTTAAATGAAATTTGACCTCATAATTTCTGCTCTTTTTGAGACTCCGCCGTCAGCACGTCATCACCAAATCGCTCCTCCATTAGCGCTTCAGCAACATCTTTTACTAGCATTGCACTGAAAAGTATAACAAGCTCAGCAGATGTGCAGCTTTGCCAGGGTGGTTGCTAATTGCTAACGGCTAGTCTAAAGGAGCTGAATGGGAAACGGGGCTAGGTCCACCCTGGCGTTTTGCACAGCTGAATGGTTTCCACAGGAGATTAAAGGATTCTTCAAACATGCGTGAAAGAATCAAATCAACACTCCAGGTTTGTTTGTTTTTTTGATGAGGGAATAACATTACAACATGACACGAAGCTCAAAAAAAGTCGATTTGACTTTAATAGAGGCAAAAAAAAAAAATCAACGAAATCCTGTCTACTACATTTATGACTTTTGACTGGATTTTCAACATTTTCAAAGATGGCCAAAAGAAACCGGGGCGTAAATAGATGCAACAAAGAGAAAATGAAACAACAAGTAGTGCTTATCTCAAAGCCACAGGGAAAAGAAACGTTGCGCTCTTCCCACACCTATGGCTCCAAACCACAAGTAGGAGTCGGCAGTCGAGGACCATCCTGCATCTGAACACTTCAGCACGTTTGCAGAGATGAGGCAGCTGCTGAAATCAACCCAATCACTCTAAAAGGTTGCGCTGAAAACCACCAAACTGCAGGACGCTTCACCCATCACCACGCATCGCTGACGAGTCTATCCCGAGCAGCTGTGCAGGCAGAGCACATGTGTCAGGCTATGGGACCCACAGGTGCATGCGGCAGGAGTGCCTGGGAAACTTAATGGGCAATATTTGTGGTGGATTGCATTGTGCTCCATATTGTCTGGAGACACCGACGACAGCACTGGTGTCGCACATGCCATTAGATTTATATGAAACAGGCATCTGTCCTGTGGAGTTGGAGCTGTAAAGAGGCTCCAGTGCACCAAAGGAACAGCTTACTAGTTCTTAAACCCTGAAGACTAAACCTTATTCCTGCATCTATGTCAAATACACAGTTTCCCCCTCACACACATTATACAATGTAAATTATTTGCTCTTGACAGGCTGTTTTCTTTCCTTTGTCAGGCAGATGGACGACTTTCTGCTCCAGGAAAAAGAAGCAGTTGATCATAATAATACAACAAACTCATACAGCGATTTTTTTTTTTTGGACACTAAAAGACGCTTTACAAGGAAATACAAGCAACATAAAACAAGTGGCTGAGACTTAAGAAGCGGTGTATAGGCCAGGTTAACATTCGGGTGTAGAGTCCGAGTTCTTGGTGTTTTTTAGGGAAGAGAGTTCCAGAGGGGTTGGGCAGAGGCAGAGAAGGTTTGATCCCGCAGGGTGCGGTGTTTGGTTCTGATGGGGGTCAGAGTAACGAAGGCGGTGACAGTGAAGGAAGTCAGCGAGATATGAGGAGGTGAGGTTATTTAGGGCTTTCTAGGTGACGAGGAATATTTTTTGTTGAATGGGGAGCCAGTGGAGATTCGTAAGAACTGCGTTGATGCCGTAGCTGGTAAGTAGACAGTGGATACACTGTTAAAAAAGTCACTGTAGGACTTACAGTAACGCACTGGCAGCCAGCTACTGTAATTTTTACAATAAAAAATTACAGTAACTTTACTGTATTTTTTTTTTTTTTTTTTGCAGTAGCTGTAAGTTGAGGCATCCTACCTTCAAACAACTTCTGCCAAAAGACCAGAATGTAGCCATCTGCATATGTTAGGTGAAAAGATTATGGGGTGTTATATAAAGAACGCAGATGAGGGGGCCGAATACCGAGCCTTGGGGATCACCATAAGTGACGAAGGCGGTGCGTGATTCGGAGTTGTTGGCTGGTGGCGGTTAGAGAGTGCAGGAGTGCAGAGATTTGTGTGTGTATCAAATAAATCTGATAACACACACAACCCTGATCCCTGACAGTTTGTACATGGAGTTTTTGAACTTTTCTTTACTGCAAATCTCTTTTGAGAACCTTCGAATGAGGTAAACTAATGAAAGACTAATCAATTCCCCTGTTCAAAAGATATTTAAAATTAGGCACTTTAGATCGATTTCCATACAGCCACCATTGTCTTGTCAGCAAATTTGGGTCATTCCATAAAGTCTGTCCACAGTAACAGAATGACGAACTGATGACTTTTCTCTTTCACATCCAAAAAGATCAAATCATTGCGGCTACAGATTACAAAAATATGGCTCTAGAACAACCGACTCACAATGACTCTGCATGTCAGTGATTTGTAATGGGCAAAGATTTATTGTGATTATGTTAGGGGTCACCAGGGTCAAGCGAGTGTTGCAATGGCACGTTAAGATTTAAAGACTGTCATTAGAGTTCAAATCGTCGTTCTTTTAGTAAAAAACCCTCATGTAAAAGCTACTGCATTTGTAATTTTTCAAACAACCAGGAAGAAGTTTGTTTTCTGAGAAAGAAAACAAGTGTTTGTTAGGCCCTGAGGATGCTTATGCAATTCAGGAAACGAACATATAGGTCCACTTTCAATAAGATGGAAATTCCCCAGGACATTTTTGACTTCCTGGAGGAAAAGAAAAACCCGGTAGAGGTATTCCACATTACCTGTCATCCGTTAACATTCACTTCCGGCAAGCAGGTTGGACTGTTCCTTGGTGCCAGGGGATCTAACTTTAAAAGTAAGACAGAGAAAGCATGAGGAGCAACAACCACAATTATTGTTATGGGTGTTTCTTAGAACCGTCACGGCATAGAAATATTTACCTCTTTCCATACATTATTAATTATGATTTGACTGATTTTTGCCACAGATAATGTTGACGTAAAAACAAACAAAAAAACCAAAAATAATTTTCCAGTCTGAATGACCTTTGTATTTGTTACTTAAAAACAACTTTTTGACCAGCTAAAATCTGACTGGCTCAGAACAACGTAAATGAAACACTTCCCTGTTCACACTTATGTTACATATGTGGAAGGTGCAGTTGTGAGAACAAGCGTGGTTACGAAGCGCTCACCAACAGGAGTTTCAATGTGTTTCTTTTATTTTTCTCAAAAAACAAGGGGAGAAATTACCGTCAGCGTGGAAGGTGATGAAACAAACGAGAGAGCTGTTTCAGGAGCGTCGTCGTTATGCAACGTGAAGTAATATAACGCCTCAAAGCCTCTCATTAACCTTGTGACTGCAGATGTTATTCAATCTGTTGGAAAATTCCACTGACAGGAAGCTGGGACAGCTTACGGGGAATTTAACTTTTGACTCGGTGGAGCAGAAGGAATGTACAGTCGTGCCCAAAAAATAAGAACAATTGTGTTCGTGTGAGAAATGACTTTTCATTCTCACACAAACAAACAAATGTACTGGGAGCACAGCAAACTCATCACATTTGCAAAAGGTAAGAAATGACAATCGATTAAACAACATCAATCAGTTCCCATTCATGTCCTAGTTTCGCCCCAGAAACAGCATGCTTAATGTCAGCCCACAAGTTTTCTATTGGCTTATGGCCAGCTGAGACCAGGACGCTGGTCGCTCCTCTGTGTGTTTTGAGTTGTTTTTTTTTTTGTCTTGTTGGGACACCATTGACACCACCCCACTGTACAATGCCTTGAATTCAGAGGTTGGGGGAGTTTGACCCATAAATACAGCGCTTCTCAATTTCGCCAGTCAACGTTTTCTTTTGCGATTTTTAACTTTTACTTTTTCAGCGGCCGGACTTTGCTGGGGGTTTCATTTCGATAGCACACCTACAGAAAGACATCTTATTTCGCCATAATAATCACAGGAATTATGGTAATACTGGAGCTAATTACTGCTTTAGTTCTTCTCGAATGCATTGGGATGGCACTTCATTGTTTTCTTCTGCGTCTTTCTGGCTCCGAAATGAAATCGGTTTGAAAGCATTTGAGATCGCTTTATCTGAGCAGCCAGTCATTTTTTTTGCTCCAAATATTTGTCCCTCTCCAATCACCTTTTTGACCAAAATAAGTCTGCTCTGCTGAATATCTGGAACAACTCAATTTAGACAGATTTTCAGATTTTCTCCGAGGTACTGCACAACCTTAGCTGCCTTACACTCATCCCGTCTCGATCAATGATTCAGTTACACAGAATCAGCAACATCCATTGTTATGACCGTTGGGTCCATTGGTTTTTATATTAATCTATTGCACCTAATTGTAAATTTTGTGACGTGGAAATCTAATTTCTACCAAGAACAGTGGCTGACCTGGTCAGGTATGTTTGGACCTCTGCTATTTTTAAACTCAGCTCTATATTTAGAGTGCGGATTATGGTGAAATTGTGCTTCAGTCTGCTTAAAGCCTTTCACAGAACTCAGATGCATAACGTTTTTGGCAGGGATTAATTCGGCAACTATTTACATGTACAGCAGTACTCCAACAATTATCCCGGTTGTGAAGGAGACTGCAGTATTTCTGTTTATGGTGTTCCCATGAACTATGTTGAATATTTCATTCAGGTTTCTGTTCACATGGTACACAACACAATATTTAGATAAAATCCCACTTTAAACTATCAAAGCTCACTGGTCATTTCAATTCAGTTATTGAATTTTGCAGAAGTGGGAAATAAACAGATTTACTAGTGATAGTGTCCGCCATGGGGTGGCTTGTGATATATAAAACATCACCAGATACCGCTTTATACCTTCAGGGGTCTAAAGGAGACCATGTCTCATCGGCCCATTTTGACAATAAAAGATGATCTGCACACCTTCATGCAGGAAATGATACCCCTAATTGTCACGTTCTGCATTTAAACAGCACCTGTTGTCCTCTGTTACACACTAATTAGCATATCGGGGCGACTGGAACGTCACATTATGATCACGGGGTGTTGAGACCGCTTTTGTGATAAAAGCAGCAAGCATAGACACGAAAATAAATCCCAGAATATTTAATGTCAAGCGAAAAACTCCAGTTTTATCACCGAGCGCGGCGCCGAAGACATCTAGTCAGCACCCCTTGCTTACATGGTGTGAAAAGGACATGTTAGGTCATCCGATCAGGATTGTGAGAGACCAAGCAATGAAGGCATCGAGGTAACATATCATATTGGCCATGCCTCTTGTCAAGACAGGAAGCAGCCAACTCCCCAAACCAGCTTATTTAAAAAGAAAAAAACATGATGAATATGACAGAATACATTTTACAAACCACACTCTGATCTTACACGTGCACCTATTAATATCACTGTTAAGTTTAAGTAAAAAAAAGTTAACAAATTGCATAACTAAAATGCACATTTAACTGCAAACAAACAAACAAACAACTAATGAGGTATGTGGATTGTTTGCATTAATGTGTGACTTAATGATAAAAATTTAATTTGAATCACCAAACCCAAGAAAAGATACCCGTGACGTTTATATAGCCGCAGCTGGGAGAATAACTTTGAACTGCATGTGATGATTGCACGATTGTCAGAAGCTACTGTGAATCCTGACCTCCTGAATTTTGAAATTTCTGCTCTTATTGCCTTTGTCACATTGCAAGAGCAAAGTATGGGGCGTTAAATGTTAACTATAAACACTGACAAAGGGTAGTTGACAGAGGCAGAAGGAGCACAAACCAGCCGGGGAACGCCGCAAGAAAGGTAAAACATTTATTTTCAGGCAAAGCTAAGCAAAGTGCTTTATGTTTGAGTTAATTTGACTGTTAAAAACCAACATTTAATCGAGAAATGCTTGTTTTTGCTTGAACATCTTGATTGAACGTGTCTTGCAAGTCTTCCTGCGTCAAGGGCTGATTTTTCATTTACCAGATGACGAGCTCTCGACCACAACTGTACGATTTCCAGGGAGTCGCGATGACTCACTGTGTCACCGACAATCTGGGAGAAGGTTAAAAACTTTCAGGCCAGACCAGACGACATCCTCATTGCGACATACCAGAAAGCAGGTCAGTCGAACAGCATGTGCAAACAGGTCTTACAGTTTGTAGTGCATAGATGCCAGCAACTGTCTTAGTCTCCTCTGTTTGGCCTGCTCTGTGTAGGAACGATGTGGGGCTCCTACATCCTTGACCTGCTGTATTTTGGGCACCTATCACCAGAGCGTCAGACGTCCATCCCCATCTAGCTCCTTTTTTTCCAGGTTAATGTCCAAACTTTACTTTTCCATTGAATACTCGTTCACTTGAAATCAACTTAATCGTCCGATGCCTCTGTCTGTCTGTCCGTCCACAGGAACAGAGCTGGCAGACAAGCTGCCCACCTCCCCTCGGATCATTAAGACTCACCTCCCGGCTCATTTGGTGCCTCAGTCGTTTTGGGATCAGAATTGTCGGGTAAAGTTGCCAGAGCTTGGTTTGGATATGTTTTCAAAGTAAAGGTTGTATTTCCTACAGATAAAGATGACCCACTTCCCTGTCGCGCAGAATGAAGCGTTCGACGAGGACTACAAGAGCAAGACGAAAGATCCGACACTTCGGTTTAGCACCGAAATTTAAACTGGACCTGGCGTATTGCAGATCTCAGATGATTTAGGACTAAGGGGATGTTTTGAAATTCAGAGAAGCTGAATCTCAAATGTGAAAGTGTGGACCATTTTCCCCTCATAATTGAAGCTTTTTCTACTAGTAAATGGAATCAACTTCTTATAATGAAGCTCAGAAAATAAATATTTTGTTTTGAGTTTGCATTAAATAAAGTGAAAACTTGCTCATTAAAGTTTTTAAAGTTGTGAAAGGTTCTTATTTGGCTTTTGTCCCATCCAAATTTTGCTTTTAAATCTTAACATTTTTCTGGGGCTACTTTGACTGTCGGGCTCGGTGATGAAGCGATGAACCGTGAAGGCAGGAATCAAAAGTTTAATTCAGACAGTTTCCACTGTCAACCAGTTTAATTCACAAACCAAAGGCTGGTACGTGGGATGTCAGTGAAGAAAGGGATCCTGTCAGAACCAGTAACGCAAAAATTATATAATTTTATACCATGTAAATCGTTTGACTCTGGCTCCTTCCAGGAGGATGGATAATACACCCAGTCACAAACCAAAAATGATTCAAGAATAGTCCAAGGAGCTCAATAAAGTGTTGGCTTAATCTCCAAATTTACCTAATCTTCACCCAGTTAAGTGTATGCTGGATGTTCAACACAACAAAATCTGATCCCACCTCGCGATTTCAAGGACTTGATGCCAACACCTTGCTGCCAGAGACCACAGCACACATTTGGGAGTCTAATGGAAACCATTGCTTGTCAGAATAGAGGTTGTTTTGGCAGTAAACAAGTCATTACCCCATAATATTACACACTAATAAGCATATTTGGGAGCCTGGAATCTCTCATTATGATCTCAGGACGTTTTGTCTGCTTCCGTGGATAAATCTTCTAGTTTGGACACACAGGTACATTCCAGAATTTGTAAAATCAAGCAGAACATTCAAGTGTGGTGGGACATTTCCATCAGCACAGTGACACGGAGCGCAAAAATGTGGCTGAAAGATTCATAGAACGATAGTTACTCATCAACACCGCTGTTAGAACTTCAGGGGAAAAAAACGACGTCTCGTCCATCCCTTAGGCTTACACGGTATGGAAAAGACCTGTTTTATAATATGTCACAACATAAATGTTTTTCTTTGACTGATTTACATGTTTGAAAACACTGCGACCACTGAAAGGTACCTGTGATGTTTTCTTAAATATCCACATCTGACAGAATAGCTTGTGCGGCTTGTGTGGGTTGTACATTGAGATCACCTCTTGAATTCTGAAATCACCACTGTAATAGCCGTTTGTCAGTGTACAGAGGCAAAAATGTGCCTGTAAGACCAAAGTGTGGAATGTTAAATATTAACTATGAACACTGACAAAGGGTAGCTGACAGAGACAGCAGGAGCACAAACCAGCTGGGGGACGCCACAAGAAAGGTAAAGCATTTATTTTCCAGCAGTGCTACGCGGAGTCTTTGTCGCTGAAGTGATTTTAAGTCTGAAATTGTTTGATGGAGGAAATGCAGAATGTCTCTCAAACATCTTGAATTTCTGTAGCCAGACTTGTGCATCAAGAGCTGATTTTTCATTTACCAGATGACGAGCTCTCGACCACGACTGTACGATTTCCACGGAGTCGCGATGACTCACTGTGTCACCGACAACTGGGAGAAGGTTAAAAACTTTCAGGCCAGACCAGACGACATACTCATTGCGACATACCCGAAAGCAGGTCAGTCGAACAGCATGTGCAAGCAGGTCTTACAGTTTGTAACACTTCGAGGAAACAGTTTCATCTTCCTCCTTCTTGCTGCCTAGGAACGACGTGGGTCTCCTACATCCTTGACCTGCTGTATTTTGGACACCTATCTCCAGAGCGTCAGACGTCCGTCCCCGTCTTTGAACGAGTTCCTTTTTTGGAGATAGCGGTCTCTTCTGTGGTTTCAGGTTGACGGTCGAACTTCACTATTCTCTTTACTATTCGTTTTCATAAAATCACCCTATACGGCCGATGCCTCTGTCTGTCTGTCTGTCTGTCCACAGGAACAGAGTTGGCAGACAAGCTGCCCACCTCCCCTCGGCTCATTAAGACTCACCTCCCGGTTCACTTGGTGCCTCGGTCGTTTTGGGATCAGAATTGTCGGGTAAAGTTGCCCGAGTTTGGTTTGGATATGTTTTCAAAGTAAAGCCGCAAGATAATGTGTCACAACTCCAGAAAAAGCTCCAAAACAAGAAAAGGGCTGTGAGTGGCAACAAATGGTTTGTTTCTTCACCACACTTCTGACTCGGTTGTTTTAAAAATACATGTGTTTTTTTATCCAATAAAATTCAAAGAACATCTCCACCACTGCCCTCACCCCGGTGTGTTCTTAATTTCTTAATGGGAGGGTCTACAAATGACCAAAGTCATCACATCAAGTCCAAATACAAAAATGATCATAGATTTTCCGTTCAAGAAAAACTAAACTGATCGAACTTATGATTTACAAAAATTGAACATATATATCTCTATTTCGGCCTCTTCCCAAGGCTGTAATGCAACATCATAGCATAGTCAGAAGCTTCTAAAAAGATGCTGCAACACTGACTGCTACAGAGGAGTTTACCGACAGCTATAAGCACCAACAAGTACTTTTTGAAGAAACCTGGACAGTAATAGTTATGACTGTGTAGTTGTTTGTTTTGCTACTAAGGACTACAAAACAAAAACTTAGTTTGAAGATGTCCGGTCATTAGTTCATGCAACTGTAATGGCTGTTGTTCAGTTTTGTTCATCCTTCCTTTGGTAGATGGTGTATGTGGCACGCAACGCGAAGGACAACATGGTATCTTTTTACCACTTTGATCGGATGAACTTGGTGCAACCGGAGCCTGGAGAATGGAGCAACTACTTCCAGAGGTTCCTGGATGGACAGAGTGTGTACAAATTATGCCATAAAATGTTTTTGTTGGTGTTTTCTTTTCTTGGTGTGCGGTTTTACTGTCTGTGTTTTCCTGTGGCCTCAGTGTTGTATGGGTCCTGGTATGACCATGTGGGAAACTGGTGGAATAAGACGAAGACCTATCCAAAACTTCATTATATGTTCTATGAAGATATAGCTGAGGTAATTTATTTGGCCATTATGTTCTGACTGCTTCTCTGACTGTTTTTACCAAAGAGTCGACATTTGACCTCGTGTTTCCAGGACACTGAGAGGGAAATAGACAAACTCTGCTCCTTCCTCGGGTTATCCCCGTCGGCTGAAGATAAAGAGACCATCGTAGAACGAGTGCACTTTGATAACATGAAAAACAACGAGATGACCAACTGTTCCAAACGCCCGTTCTTCGATTTCTCAATTTCTCCCTTCATGAGGAAAGGTAAGCTCCATTTAATGAAATAAAAAAGTGGCAGCTAGCATTTGGGAGGAAGACATGAATGACGTGTCTGTGGGTTTTCCAGGAAAAGTTGGCGACTGGAAGACCCACTTCACTGTCGCCCAGAATGAAGCGTTCGACGAGGACTACAGGAGGAAGATGAAAGACCCGACACTTCGGTTTCGCACTGAAATTTAAACTGGACCTGGCCTATTGTGAGTCTCTTATGATGAAGGGGATGTTTTGAAATTCAAAGAAGTGGAATCTGAAATGTAAAAGTAGTAGAATAATTTTAACTTTTTCTCCTAGTGAATGAAATAAACTTTTTAAAAATAACTGTAGTTTAACATTTCCAGTGTGGACAGAATTGTCAATATGACTGGACATAGTGGATGAGGAGTAATGATTTGGTCTATTTTGAGTTTATGATTTTGTTCATAAACTCCTGGTTTACTGTTACAACTATGTAAAGAGACACTATTTTATGTAACTCTTTTTCTTCTTCGTTTTAATTTTGGCTTCGTCGTTGCTTGACATGGTGAAATCCTAAAGGAGTTGAAATTATTTGATTCTCAAAGTGAAAAATCCTTGAAAGTTTGCTTTCTTCTCTGTCACGCGTGCACACTGAAAATATCAGTGAGCAATGAATGGGCCCCATAAGGTACGATTCATTTTCAAAATTTTCTACGTCGTATTATTTTCTATGTGTCTGTGGACGTCCAGTCACTGGTGATTCTTGGCGGGTTTGTTTTTTTTTTTAGTTTCAACAGAAAGCAGGTAATCTAGTCTCCCAGTACTTAGCACAACTTCTAGATACAATATATTTGGTTTTCTAATTCTCGGGTACCCCGCCCCTTTTTAACACCACCCTGGGCAACTGCCCAAATTGCCCAACGCACAAAACATTGTGAGAACATGTGACCCCTTGGAGAGTTTGTGCTGTGAAATCAGGGGTCAGGATCAGAAAACGTCACCTCGAGGTTCTGCCCGATCGGAGCAGTTAATCCCCACGTATGAAAACATGCCGAGCGGCGTCCACAAACCAAACAACACCCGGCAGAAGGCCTGCCATCTGATCAGTTAAATAAAAACATGAGCTCAGCCGGTCAAATTCACATGCAGCAGGAGAAGGAGCTGTGTTCATCCCGCCATAACAAAAACATCACGGGTTTCATGAAGAAAACGCAAAGGTTGTTCGCATATTAATCAGTCTCAATTGAACCTTTTGGAGGTTAAATGATTAAAAAAATACATTAAAATCAATCCTGCGTCAGAGCGTCTTTTGGTTGATGCCATTTGAATCAGGATGTGGAGAATGTTTGCGCTTTCCCTGGAAAGACAAACAAAGATGGTTACTGAGAGGTTATTGGTGCTATTTGTTGGAGCCGGAACTTTAATCTACAGAGGGTACAAGAGGTAAAAATAGTTATCAGCGTAAGAGATGTCTGCGGAAATAGAGCTTAGCCTAAACGTAAAAAAAAAACAAAAACAATATACATGCAGGCGTCCATGAAAGTAACGCATGCGCCATGTGAAGAGTAACAGTATCACGTGGTAATCAGGAGGTTTTAAGTTGAAAGTCGAAAATGAACCAGACATGTAATTTTTAAGTTTGATTGTGCTAACTTTCTTCTTTAAATACACTTAAACATCCCGGCGGTGTTTCAGCATTATGAAATAGTTTTCTTTTTCATGACAGTAGAAACCAGAAGTCAATAAAAACTTTTATTTCCCACTGTCTCAAGTTAAATCAGGTAAGCTTCACCAGTTTCAGGTCAGCTCGAACTACCCAGATTATCTCTATTTTCAAAATGTCACGATAATAAGAGGCGGGTCTCACTGTGGCTCAGTTCCAGATGTTCGCCATCTCGAATGGACACGTATTCATATCCAGATCTCGGCTTTCTGAGGCCGCATGAGGAGAAAGGAAAAACAGCACACCGGAGATTGCGCTGCAATTTGCTTGCTATCTAAGAAAATTATGGCAATGATTGCAAGTTATCTCCTCGTGTTATAAAATCAAAACTTGTTTCCCATATAACACCGCTCAAAAAAAACATACAAAAAAACAAACAGTCTTGTGCTTGAAACGGAGATCTTCTCTGATTCTTCGATAGGCCGCAGCCTTGTCGGGTGGTGCCACAAGCTGAAACCAGAACCTTGTGTAAACCGTTTGCTTCAAATTAAAAACAATATGGCTTTGTCTGAATCATCTGCAGATAATTAGTTCTCACCCACAGGACTCTAATCTCCACAGACAGCATATGTTGCGTGGAGATTAGAGTTTTTGCGTGGTGTCATGCAACACAGTATCAGGAAACATGCGAATTGGAAGATGGATATATGAACACAAAGATTTTAGCCTCACTTTAATTCAGATGTCAGCGTTAAGAGCTCCAATGTAACCATCTGCTCACAATGTTGGAGGGGGGGAGAGGGGAATTATTTTTGGGAATGTTCTTGGACTTCTTAGGAATCACAGCATCTTCCACATTTATTGGCACACTCCTGGTAAAGATGCCTTCTCTTTAGTCTTTAGTTGGTCATCATGAGTAATCTTTAATGCTCTTTTCAAGTTTTCTTTTGAGATGATGATTAACCCCCCCGTAGTGAATCATTTCTGTCTTGACTCAGTTTAGATCAAGGCCCAACAATAACCCGTTTTCCATTTACTTGTAGAGTCCAGGTTATGGTCTCTGTCTTTGCGTTTAAAAGAATGTATGATGCTATGTCCTCTAATGAGTTCCCAGAGGCGCTTGGAAGAGAAACAGGCCCGCAGTATTACAGATACTGTAATACTGTATCTGTAATACTAAATACCCCGTATTTAGCATCGGGCTTCAGCTGCTTTTCCTGTTATTCACATGAACCCCAACTTGAGTTTGTTTGTTGCTGAAAAACCTCAAAATAGTCTAAATTATCAACAGCAAGCTCCCATGTTTGACTCTGTGAGCCCGGTTTCACTTAGTAGAGGTGTCCGAATCGATCCAAAGTACACATAATATCGATATCAATTTGGGTTTCAGTGTTGGTTTGGTACTAGCGTGGCAAGATCGATACTTTGGTTTCAGATTCCCGCTTGAAATGTTTGTTTATTTTTGTGCCGTAATTTCTCAATCGCACCTCAGAAGAGGCTTTATTTTCAAATGATCTTTTTTTTCTCTTTTTCTTTGCAGTTTGTTTATTTTGGAAAAATGCATGCAAAATATAAAATACTTCAATATCTTAATAAAGTATTTTATAGACATGTATAAACTTTGAACTATTTTTTTCAATCTTAGAACAGAGTTTACGCAAAGAAAAAAGAAAAATAACACAAAAACACCTAATTGTCAGAAGTCTGTGACATATCAACTTAGAAAGTATCAGTATCGGTGATACTGATACCGATACTTTGTAACAAATCAATGCCAAAATATGCAGTATTGCACACCTCCACCACTTAGTGCTTGCTAAACATTCACTTAAAATCTTTAGAAGGAGCAACTTTAAAGCAAAACTAAAATCGCTTAAGGACACTGCATTAGTAGTTTTAACTTAAATTACATATAGCAGAAAAAGTAGTTGTTTTTTTGTGCTCATGACGAACAAAGTGCAAATTCGTTGTTCCTCGAAATGTTAGTACATAACAAATGCACATGAGTATCTAGAAATGATGCAAACAAATAAACTCTTGGTTCTTGGGGGAAATTCCAGCGATCAGAGAAAGAGAAATAGTTGTCATGTTCCTGCAAGTCTGTGGCCCACCTTCCTCCTACCTTCCTCTTACTCCAGCTCAACTTTGGTCTAATATTTGAATTAATTGCTCATTTGAAACTGTGATCATCCTCTAACCGCGTCTACGTCCTGACGTAAGCACAGGTTTACATCAGTCCAGTAATCCCAGCCCGACCGGCAGCCCGTGTGGACTGGTGATGCGCGCGCGGAGGTGTGAGTGTGGAGAGCGGCGCACGCGGCCGATTATCGGATCGGCCTGTGATTGGTCGACGGTGAGGTTTGCCCGAGAGCCTGCAAAGAGTTTAAAGTGCTGCACGAGAGCACGACGCGGTCACAGCCGACACGAACCGAGCCGAGCGGGCCAGAGAATCATAAACAGAACCACAAATAGGGAGAAGAAGAAGAAGAAGAAGAGCGAGGAAACGAGAGAGATGACTCTACCGACGGTGCGACAACTTTTCCTGCTGTGTTTGTTGGGGATTTTTGGATGTTTGAGCACAACAGGTAAGCTCAGAGCGACAGGGTTTAACCAAGTGGACGTAGTAGATTTTTTAATTTAATTGTAATTCGTGTTTCAATGTCAAAATATGGACTGATAACCTGTCCGAGGTGTAAAACTCTGTCCCGAGGTTTTATACACATAAATCGTTTAATTAGAGTAACCTGGTGGTTGGTGGGGGCAAATAGATAACAATGTACTTTTAAGAAATGTACTTTTATTAAGACTATACCAAATAATGCCTGAGCACACTAGAGGAAAAAACAACAGCAAGTCATAATAATAATGAATTTCCGTTTTCCAACTCTATAAATATATTTATTCATAAATGGGGGAGAGAAATATTGCTAATATTTGCAGGGCTCTGCTAGCCTAGCAGGGGTTTAATGTGTTTTTGTTTGTTTGTTTGTTTTTTTTCCTCCAAATGTTTTACATAACACACCTGGACTGCTGGACTGGGAATTGAGGTAGTATTTTCCAAAATAAAAATATTCAGCAACACATGAAAACCACGTTTCAATAAATCCGTGCTCAAAAATATGGCATTTATAAAAAAACAAAAAAAACAAGGAATTTTAAAACAACAACAAAAAAAGATTTCTCCCAATTAGTGTAAAACATAGGTTGTGTTATATACTGGCATTAAAGTGTTAAGCCAAACAGAAAAAGTGGGATTAATGAGAGCCATATGTAATACCCTTTTATTTTCTAAAGGTGCTTTTAATCTGACAAACAAGCCTCATCCGAATGCATACATCAGCATGGAGGCTGCATAAGAAAGCTGCAAGGGTTACAAATGGTTTACATTAAATATGAGACACATAACATGATACTAACTAAAGTGTATTCATTAAAATTCTACAATGTGGTACAGTTCAAAGGTGTGCAACATGCAGCCATCTTCTCCGAACTCCAGTCAGAAGTTGCTTGAGGTTCAAAACAAAACAAATAAACAAGTAAAAGCCCAGAGGCAAATGTGTGTTTAACAAAAGTAAAGGTGCAAATCTGTGACCGGGGCAAAAATAAAGAGCGGAAAAAGGAGCATTGACAGGCTGGTGTTCATGCAAAATATTTAATACATGTGGTGAAGGAATGTCAAATGATATTTTGATCGTTGTTGTCTATAAAATATCATTTCTTTCCAGCTTGGTGTGCCTTTTTACATTTATGACACCAATCAATATGTTAGCCACGTTTGAATTTACCAAGTGCATAAGTAACACTTTTTATTAAAAAAAAAATAAATAAATAGAAATTTGACACATTCCAGAGCAGCCTTTAAAGTATCTGCATCTTTGATCTGGGTGAGGTTAGACAAATGCTCAATAAAAACAATAAAGCAAACTTGTCCACAGTTGCCAGGGTCACGGGCTCAGTATTTTACAGGTTCTCGTTTAACTCTTTTAATTTAAATATAGTTCGAATGACGTGTGGCTCGTGTTCAAATCTTACACACGTCTAACAGAGAGCACTGCAGCTAATCACAGTCTCTGCAACACGTTTTGTTCTTCTCTTTCCCGCTCATCAGCTCCCTTCGCAGTAAAGGGCGGACTTTGCTGAAGCAACAAGTCAGCGTTATTGTGACATTAAGCGGTTTAGCCACTGGGGGTCAGCTGAAACCAATTTGTAGCTGATGTTCTGTTAGTCACTCGTGATTAGATTCTCCATAAGAGTCTTAATGATCCTGTGGGTTTTTTTTTTTTTTTAGTTAGATTGGATTTGAAACCGCTGCTTAAAAGTCCCCTCGTTTCGCCCGGAGCCACACAGAATCACCCAGTCTTTGATTCGCCGGGAAAGTGTGCAAATCTCACTTTTTAAAAACCACCCAAATTAAGGTTTTTGGAGCTAATTGCTGTGGGATGAATTCACAGTGTGCTCCAAAGCGCTGGAGATGCAGTGATATGTTTGTTTCCCACGCAACGTGATTAGAGAACGCTAACTTCGTGTGTCCTGTTTGTCCAGATGCCAGTCTGTTTGGACAATGGCGGGATGACGCCGCATTACGAAAGGTAGCAAAATAACTTCTCTTAATCCACATCAGCACCAATCCTTCTTCCCTCTTCATGGGTGTTCACTTTTAATATCTCAGTCTTTGCCACGTCCTGCCACGCTAATGGCCCTGGAGCAGCCATCTTGTTTAATTATCACGAGCTGAAAGTCCAATTAAATACAATAGATCACAGTGATGCGTAGCAGGACAGACCTAGATGAAGCAGTAGTGACGCTGAGCTGTATTAAAACTAAGGGTTTTTCCAAAAGCATCCATTTATTCTGAATGCTACATTGTTTTCTTTTAATCCGTTACGAAATCCTCAAACCTCTTGTTGTTTGTCCGAAGGTGCGAGGCGTCCAGAGCGACGATATGAGTAATGTGCTGTGGAGAGACCAGAATGAGGTGAGTCGACATCGCGATCGCTGCGGACTCCCCGAGCGATCGGGCTGCCGTGATGACATTAAAGATTTAAGACTGAAGAGAAGAAGAAGAAGAAGAGATTGAGCACCGCATTTCCCGTCGGCCTCAGTTCCCGAAAGAGCGATGATGTGTTTTCCTCTCAGAGATAATGATGTGTGTTGATGATGCCATTGTTCACCAAACTCGGAGGACATTTTCCTGCAAATGGTTGCCGGTATCAGCTGAGGAGTTTCTGTTAGTGTGGATTTCACAACGGCATCCTCCATTTAAAAAAAAAAAAAAAAAAAAATTAAATCTGTGATGCAGAAAAAGAAACCTAAGGAAGACGAAGAAAAGTTTCGTAAATGAATTGTCGGTTTTGGGTGTCTTTCGGTTTAAGGACGCCAAAAGAGTTTCAAGAGGATGCTCCTTTGTTATTTTACAAGTAGAATAAAGCGTTTAAAGAGCAGAAATGGTCAAACCTAAACCTGAGTTTTAGTGAATCTGTTCAGCAGAAAATCTTCAACTCGCTATAGCAGGTCCCAACATCTCTTGACCGGAAACAGGAATGAGTAATAGATTATTTTTGTGATAAAACTGACAAATTAGCTTTTTTTTTTTTTTTTTTTTTTTTTTTTTCACAAAAAGGCCACCCCCTGACACAATGGCACCCTGGGCGGTGAGCTGTGTCTCCAGCACCAAACACCGGCATCATGACAAAGTAGAAAATAACTACTTTGTTGCAATGGAGTGAAGCTAGCTTAGCGGGATCGGATGCTATCGTTTTTTTTTTTTGCAGATAATCTGTAGTTTAATTCCTGGTGAAAACAACTTTTTTTTTTTTTTTTTACCACTTTTCCTGTGTCATCTTTGCGCTGAATCACTGAACCCAGCTAAATGTATTTTGAGTATTACTACAGTGATGCTATTTCTACCAGTAATTCGCCTCTCCTCCCCCTTGGCTCTACGCGGCGCAACTCGTGAGATCGTGTTAAAATTAAACGGCTTTTATTTCCAAATCAAACGGTGTCAAGGGGAATGAAGTGGACTCAACCAGCTTTGACACAAAGTAGCAATTATCTGAGATATTTATCTTTAGCTCGCCAGGTTTAAAAAAAAAAAGTAAAAGAGATTTTATAATCCTGGACTTTTTCAGGGTCAAAGCTACGTAACCAGTAGCTTCAGTTGATATTCATGCGCATCTAACGCCGAGGTCGACCTACGTCTTTCTGACGTGGTGAGTTCAGGCGGGCCTTGATTTTTAGCACTCAGAAATGATGAGCATCCAACGTTTGTGGTTTAAAAAAAAAACAAAAAAAAAAAAACTGGCAAATAATCAAAGATTGGACAGTGCAGAGGTAAAACATAGAGTTGGTAAAACGTGCAGAACAATTACTGGAAGTTATCATAAAACACAGAAAACTATAGAGATAGAACAGGCAGAAGTACAACAACCTGGATAAGCAGATGAAGCCTCTGAATGTCTCTCTATGCCTCTTGTATATTTGTTTTCTAGAGTTCTGACAGGCTATATTATAACTTTGTTCTTTCGATTTATATTTCTGATGTTAATCTGTTTATTTTCTTCCACAGGAGCAAGTCCAGAATATTTTCAAAAGGGTAAGACTTTCTTAGTAAATTTGCTTAGCTTTATTATATTTAACTTATAACTTGGATGGTAAACAACAGCATGTAGTTTAATATTGATGTTTTTGTTTTTTTTTTCTTTCTACCCCACAGTTCCTGTTTCATTACTCCAAAGCGCGTAACTCTGTCGGAGCTGTTCAACAAGAGGTGAGCAAAAAGATGGCCGGAAGCGTCTTTGACTCTTTAGCTGTATATGCGCTGTTTCTCATCCCACCGTGTGCGTTGTCCAGTAAAGCGTCTCACTTGGGTCCAAACGTGAAGATGTGAGTTTGACAGTTTGTAAAAACGGAGTCACCATCACACATGAAGCATGCGTACATCACTTATCATGTTCAGATGTAAATTTCCTTCTAGATGCTCACTTGGTCATTTCAAAATGTAAAGAAAATTGGAATCCAAGCACAACTGCTGGTTGTACAAATCACTGACTAATGCAAATTAAAATTGTCTTATTCTGTAAAAACAATACTGAGGGGTGGGAGCAATAATTTAGCCCCTTTTATTCT
This sequence comes from Girardinus metallicus, assembly GCA_903067095.1. NCBI lineage: Eukaryota > Metazoa > Chordata > Actinopteri > Cyprinodontiformes > Poeciliidae > Girardinus > Girardinus metallicus. The sequence continues at coordinate 50,732 of CAEGAE010005746.1, read as the reverse complement.
GTCTAACCACGATTAATGACCTAATCTTAATGTTTCTCGTTTAGTCCCACTCGGTTCACCCTTTGATGCGACTTTCTCCTAAACTATCCCAGAGGAGAAAGAAGAAGGTGCTGCTTCTGGTAAGAAAAGTTTTCACTCAGACAGCTCTGGAAAAAAGAAAACTCAGAGCCCACTGCATTGAACCTCAATGAAAACCTCCTGGTTCTTCCACCAAATGTTGATTTCCGAACTCTTCCCGAGTTCACACATCAGTATTGCTGCTTCTAAGTGAAGACGAACTTGTTTTCTTTGCATCATTTGAGGTCTGGAAGCGCTGCGTCTTTTTTCCGCTATTTTGACCATTTCTCATTTTCTGCAAATACTAAATACTACATTTTTGCTTGTAATTTCAGAGACGTTCATAGAATAAAAGGACAATGTTCATTTTACGCACACACACACCTATAAGGAGAAAAATCTGAGAATGGAGCAGCTTGTCTTTTTAACTCAACTCAGAAGCCACATCTCTACTCACATGAAGTCATTCTATCAAAATTCTGAGTTGTTCCTTTAATAAGAACAAAAAGCAAAGAGAAAAACATCGTCTACAATAATTTGTCACTCTGCAGGCCAGTGGATGTTAAAGTCCAGACACCGTCAGAGAAATGGACTCATTCCATTATTTCTCCTCTGCCTTTAAAGACTTAACCTTTCAGGCAGAGGAGAAGAAGAAGTGATTAGGACGGAGCCCGAATAAACCGCATCAACTTCATCGCCGTTCTTGTTCACTGCCTGCTCTCACTGACATTTCTCTGCCTCTCATTACCTGCTGCTAACTGAACAGAAACTCCGAGAGCTGCCAGAGGGAATGCTGTGAAGGAGGAGGAATCTGAGAAGGGAGGAAATGACACGCAATGAGGAGGAGGAGGAGCAGCTGGCAGCTCCGGCCTGGATGAAGAGTCTACCGATACCGAACGACATGCGGCATCTCTGGCTCTGGACTGAAACTTTGTTTTGTTTTTTTTTCCTGAAAAGAAAATTACTTATAAAGACAAAAAAAAATCAACCGTTCTGCGATGACGCGCTGGCGTCTCGATGCTTCCGAATGTTACAGAGTTTTTCTCCAAAACAAGATATAAACACCTTAAAACTCTCATCAGCAGTGACTTTTTTTTTTTATTTCAAAAGAGAACTTTGGAAACTAAATGTGGCAAAAAGAAGGAACTCGCGTCTAATTGAAGGAGGATGAAATGTATATGTACATTTTGTGACATAATTACCATGTAATAATAAAAAAGAAAAACACAGTTAAAATTTGTGTCTAATGGTTGTGTAAGGTTACAAAAAAAAACCCAGAGGTGTGCTGTTCCAGCAGCGTGGCCTGCCCACGTGCCTTTAAGCACGACTGAGCTCTGTAAAAAAAAAAAAAAAAAAAAAAAAAAAGATTGTATATGATAAAGGAGGCCCCGCTCGGTTCTTTAATGTTCCGTCTCCTAAGGCGTTTTCCTCTGTTTGGGAGTGTTTTTTGTTTCGGTGTTTCTTTAATCGTCCTCATCCTCAGAGCCGCTGTCCTTCCTCGTCGGAAGCGAACTTCTGATCGACGACATCAGCTTGTCTTCGATTTGTTTCCTGGGGTTTTCTTCCAGGTCGGTCTTCACTGCGCCGGCTTCCGATAACCTCCACTCCAGCTCTGCACGCACAGAAACAAAAAAGAAAACAAAAACAAAAAACTAAAGAAACACGCAAACAATGAGAAAACACAAAGGGGAAATTTCACATAACGGCCCACGATTCCCAAAGTCAGGGTTTTTTTTTCCCCCACCCCAAATACAATAATTTGGGTGCAGTTACAGTGCGCAGAGTCAAATACTGTGCTTCTGTTCCCTAGCAGCCCTTAGAAAACCTTGCTAAGGTCATGTTTGCAAATCTGAAACACAGATTTATGTACACTTCCAACCTGCAGCGCAGACTTCGGCTAAAACCAAATAAATAAATAAAATAAAATGTTGCCCTACCTTCGAGCTTGAGGTTCATGCCTCCGAACACGAGCGGGCCGATGAACTGGGCCTTCATCTCTCCCTCGAAGTAAACAAAGATGGTCGGCAGGTTGCGGTCGGGGTAGTTGGGGATGCAGGTGGTGGAGATGGATCGGAGGAACTTGGTCTGAGGGAATTTCCTGGCCAGGCCGCTCAGGTGCTGGTTGATGAGGGTGCACAGAGGGATGCTGGGCCGAGACCAAACGGACAGAGAGGTCAGCACTGAACTCTGAACTTTGTACGAAACAAATTCATGTTAGGATAGTCTGGAGAAGCAGTACAACAACAAGAAGTGGGGTCAAATTTAGTTACCATAGGAACACTGACTTGTTTTAAACTTGGCTTATCGTCTATAAAACTTTGGTTTTAGGTTTGTTTTCTGGTCTTTTCCTAAAGCTTAAAGTCACCATAAAAAGCACCTTTACACCGTTTCTCTTCTCCGGTAATGTCTATGGTTAAATTTAAAAGATATTGTCAACTTAAATATTTTGCTACAGGCTGAATTCATTAGGTCAAGACTTACAAAATGTTCCAACATGGATCAAAAGTAGGGGAACTAGGCGTTTGAATTTTTTTTTTTTTAGCCGATCACCGGTCTTTAAAAAGCCTGACCTGCTGATTCCAATTTTGGAAGATAACGATTTATTTTTTTTAATCTGAAAAGTTGCTAAATATAGAATAAAGCTGCTAAGTTGACAACAGTGGGGCGATTATTGCCAATCGGGTAAGTCCAGGCGTGCTGGACGATATGGACTTCAACTTTTATCACGATACTTTGTAGCGCTACCATGGCAACGATAAAAATGACGATTTGAAAACTGTCACTTCTTTATTGTGTAACTGCATGGCACAGCGTTCGTGGCGCCACGAATGTAAACGCTGCCGTTGGAAAACTGATATCACTAAGCTGCACGTAATCAGATTTTCTGAGTTCACTGAACTTTTAAAAACAGGTTTAAAACTGCACCAAAGTGCTGTGCGAAAACGGTAACACGATAGAATAAGTTGATGAAAAGAGAGGAAAAAAATTATAATGCAAAATAATACTAATAAGTGAATAAAATAAAAAAATAATACTGATATTTATTGATGCTCTTGTGGGGAAAAAAACAGAGGAAAAAATAGTAAAAATAACATTTTAGTCTGTTTTTTTTTTTTTTTTTAAACTAACTGAAATTTATTGTGACAAAAATAAATCAAAATTCTTATGATGAGAAATTTCTCACAATAAATGATAAACGATACGATAATTCCCACCCTCAGTGGGTTGGTCTGTCCTCGCTTAAGGCAGAGGAGTCGGAGACAGAGGCTGATTTTCAGACCTTTGCGGAGGTAAATGAGATCAGTGGATAAGGACGGTTTGTCATGCTAGTGTCAGAAGATCGCCGTTCACCCAAAATTAAAGAAATCGGGGCGGATGCACCCCTATGGGAAGCAGTGCGTCTTAACGTACATCGACCTACATCGGCTGACCTACAGGTTGACCTACCCCTGCTTGTAGAGGTGCAGCACCACCCAGATCCCCTCTCCAGCCTTGTTGACCTCCTTCACGTAATCCTGCCCGGAGATTTCACCCAACTCTCCAAACACGTTCTTCATCTGGGCCGCCTTCCACTCGGCGAGACGTTTCTGTCTGAAAGGAGATCCAGTATGTCAACATCTCCAAGACGGAGAAATCCCTAAATACGACTGGATAAACCGGACAGGGGCGCCGTATAAGGGAGGGGGGAGTGATGACGATTCTAAGGGCCCTTGACCACAGGGGCCCCCCCACAAAAAATAAAAAAATATATTTTTTTACAGAAATAGAAAAGAAAAATTCGGGGCCCTGTAAATTACAGTTATTGTGTTTTTTAAAATAGTTTTTAGCAGTAAAAATTAAATGTTACCCCTCCCAGACCAAAAAGCACCCATCCATATTTTGGACTGGCTTCAGGCCAAACAGTTTTACCTCAGCTTGCATTTAAATGACCAAATACATATTTCCAAGTCCTCTCCTAAGTGAAGTTAAAGCTGCAGTATGTAACTTTTATAAAAAAAATATTTTTTTACATATTTGTTTGAACTGTCATTGTGTTGTGACAGTCTGGCATGAGATGTAATTTGTGAAAAAATGATTTCCTCTGCCTTCTCCCAGTGCTGTCTAGAAACAACCAATCAGAGGCAAGAGAGTTTTAGCGCTGCTGCAGCTAGCATAGCGCAGAGCTATGCAGATTCAAACTGTGAATGCTCAGTTTAGATAGCTTAGCTAACAATGACGGCAGATAAACAGTTTTTCTGTAACAATGAGTTGTTTCTCCACCATTAGCACATTTAGCAGTGAGTGAATGAAGTTGATTGACACCAAGACCCTCCTCCTGGTTCTGATTGGTTGTTTTTTGGTCAGAACCGCGCATTACTTTAGCTAGCAACAGTAGTTCAGGGAGCAGGTGGAGGAGATTGATTGTTTTCACAGATTATCTGTCTCATAGCAAACTGTCACGACATGGTGACATGTTTAACAAATATGGAGAAAACATATTTTTATTAAAGTTACATACCGCAGCTCGAATAAAATGCAACTACATAGCATTTTTTTTTAGAAGTCTGGATGGTTTTATGTATATGTTGCATGTTGCAAGTGGGAAGAGTCATTTCAACGAGATAAAACTAATAATAATAAAAAAAAATTTAAGCAACCTATTTGCATTCTGTATGTGAACTGTTGCATGCAAAATTCACTAGCAGTAAATATTCTGCTAGTATCAGTATTGGACCAGAGAAAGCAAGGCAGTTGCAAGTGTTTAAAATTGTGACGCTTTTGATGGGTCAGACAGACTCAAGAGACTGTAACAGTAGTTGCGCAAGGGGGGGCGGAGGGGGGCCCAATCTAATTTTTTGTCATGGGGCCCAAGATTCCTGGCGGCGCCCCTGCCACTGGACCAAATACGATGAAAATCTACATTTTTCAAACATCTCCAATTCTCGAGATCTTTTCACAGGATAAGAGAAAGCCACGTCATTTCTACTCACTTGTACATCTCAATGGCGGCCTCGTCGTCTTCGCCGAACTCGTCCTCGTTCTCCTCGAGTTCTTCCAACGTCATGCTCTCGTAGGTTTTCACTGCGGAGGCAACAACGAGCGACCGCTTACATCTCACTTATTTGTTGAAAATGAGTCGGAATAATAAAACTTTGATCGGTTAAAGTATTTCATGAACATACGGTGGCAAATGTTTGTATGACACTTGACAACAATCGGCAATAATTAACAATAGCGCTCATACCAACAGACTGCTGCTGAAGGGCCACTTCCTCCTCTTCATCATCTTTAGGAACCTCTTTTGGGGGAAGGATGCCTTTCTTCCTCAGGATGTCATTCCATTCTGTGTCTTCGTTCGGGTCCTTCAGATAGAAAAAAAAAAGTGGATCATTTTATTTTGTTTGTTAGTTATTTTGACATAGTAGTAATGAAAAAAAATAAGCTGAAATTTATATATGGACGCCGAAACTTTTCTCCGTTTCACATTTTTCGTTCCGTTCTCACTGAAAAAAACACATTATTGGTCATGAATATTGTTTGTTTAGCTGTTAATAAGATTCAGGGAGATAAATTGTCATTTTAAACCGTCTCTTTAATTAATAATGTGGTCGTTCTTAAAGGTTCTGATATGCTCAGATGCCTCTATGCTAGCTGGGTGTCACAGCTTCAATCTAAAATGTCGTAAATTTACATCCAGAGCTTCGACATCTGATCAAAGTGAATCGCCTCGTTCACAAAAAGTCAACCCGATTCATTAGGGAACCGTAAAAAGTTGAGCTAACCTGCATTTTGTCAGGTAAAGAGAGTCCCTTGAAATCACACCACTGATCTTCTCCCTGAAACGGAAACAGAAGGAGCTCACGTTGCGTGACTCCGGAAGAAACCGCAAAGCCCCAAACTGCTCCAATTAATGCCACGTGTGCTGTTTAATTCTGAATTTCGGTTAATTTCTATAACTATGTTCGTATTGTAAAAAAATTTTTTTTTTTATTGCTGCACAGTTCTATATTTTTCAGTTGACAGTATCTGGAACTGTTGCTTTAATAGTACGACAAAAATAAATGTGACACCGACTTCCTTCGGAGCTCAATATGACCAAATAAGGTGTGGGAGCGCAACATTCCATGTGACGGCGCTGACAGCGAAACCAAACAGGTGTTACCCACTCTGACACACAGATGCAGACAAACCGACAGGCTTTTTAATAGTTCGTCTGGTACATTCACTCTATATACAACTGAAGAAGATTGAAAAATAAAAAAAAGTCAAAAGAAAAATGTTATTTAGATAGGAACCAGGAGTGTTGTTGGGAGACTGAAAAACCGAGACCTAAATCCAGCCCAGAAAGTTAGACTTTAGCATGACATTGTATAAGTTTTACGTTATTTGGAAAATAAACATAGGGCATGTTGCTCAAGTGATTGAATGTCTTATAAAACTAAATAATAACTATTATGGTCAAAGTATCAGCAGCAGACAAAATCATAAGAGTAATATGTGGTAGGTTAGCGCCACTTGCTAGCATAAATTCCCAATTAAAGCTAGGTAAAAAACAAACAAACAAACAAACAAACAAAACACACAATCCACATGAAACAAGGTGATCCACAAAGACTGCAGGCTATGTGAGCATTCAGATCACATTGCAGAGATTGTGGAATAAAATGGGTGTGGCTTACGACACGTGGGTGATTTCTATAGGCAGAAGTCAAGCTTGGCCTTATCTCCCAATTTTGATACAGGATGTTCAAATCCAACCAGTGGAAGGTGTGGCGTATATCTGAAACTGTCAGCAGATGAAAGGGTCAACCAGTCCAGCACAGAAACACACACAACACACACTCCTACCTAAGGGCAATTTAAGAGACTAATCAACCCAACTTGAATGTTTTTGGACTGTGGGAGGAAGATGGAGTAACTAGAGAGAAGCCAAACATGCACAAGGAGAACGTGCAAACTCCACGCAGAAAAAACTCAGACTGACATTTTGAACCTTTTTCCCCCGAAAGGCGACAGCGTTAACAAGTTCACCACACAAAAAGGCATCCTTATACTGGAAAATGTATAAGTTTTAATAAAAAATACTCAAGTAAACATTTGAATATTTGAATGTTAAAGCCACTCAAAGACGCAATGTGTTTTAAAGACTAAAAATAACGTACAAGTTTATTTAAAAAAAAAAATGTGGTATTATTTTTTCTCAGTGAAGTATTTTTCTTGTTCACTTTCTACATTTCAGTTTTCTGCATATCTGCTCAAACAAGTATTTAGCAGTCCTAAACAGCATGTCCTTAGACTGATTTAAAAGATCTGCCAGCTAACGCACAACAGGACTGTTCTATTAACCACCTTAGAGAAACCAGGCACAAAATCGACCTGAAACTTCATTTTGATATCTCACTAAAATTGCATTAATAGTTAAAATAATATTGTCACCAGAGTAGAACGACGTGGGAAAAAAAGACAACTGTGTTTTATGTATATAAAATGTTTTTTTGTTTTAATATTTTCTTTAAATTGACTTTTTTATTTTGAAAATGATACGTGGAACGTTTATGACTTAAGACACAATCAGTATTTATCTTTTAAATTTACCAACTTACTGCTACATATCTAGAATTAAAAATATCCATGCACAAATCAATAATTAAATTGATTACGCAGTAATTTTACACAGCATCAATTACTTAGAAAGTGTATGGAGAGGTCATTGAGGTTAAGATGCTACCCATAGTGCTTTGCAACAGTTTTTTTTTCATACAGATAAACTTTTGTACTAATAAAAAACTGTTTCTCCAATTGTCAAGTTGATTTTGTTTCACTGACGGAAAATGTTTTAGATATTTTTTAATCACAAAAGGATCATGTTGTAAATTACCTATCTTGGGCTGTCATCCTGTGACCTAGCCACACTGATAAGTACGAATTAAATATGATTTTGATATTGGCATGCACTTGGCAGCCTCTTATAGATAAAAGCAAAACAGATGACATAAGCTGTGGGAGTTAATTAGCTCAACAGACAACCTTTGGGTTTTCCTGTAATCATTGTGAAAATATTTTTTTATCAGAAAATCCAAACAGGATGTGGTGGCCTAATACACTTTTCACCTTTCTTAGAATACATTTCCAGTCTGAAACATTTTTACAGTCATAGTTTCTGATTTTAATCTATATTATGCAGCAACTCACAAACACGGCTAATCTGTTTTGAACTATCCAAATATTTTTCACATGCGATATTGAACTTAATTTGTACAGTGATGTTTGTGTGGCAACGAGCAAAAGAATACAGTGAAAATCCAGTCACTAAAGGGGCAATAAATCTGAAGCGGAACTGGCGAAAGGGAAAGTCGGTGGAATGAAAATGATTGGAGAAGAGACTGAAGACCTACCACTCTGACTATTTTTCAGGAGCCACGCATAAATGAACCTACAAAAAGATGGACATTTCAAGTAAATGGCTTTTCCGACTTTTCAAATATAGCATTGGTTTTCAGTTATCAAATTAAGATTTTTTTCTTATTATTCCTTGCATTTCCCCTCTTCTTTTGCCTGCGCTACTGGAAAGTGTTTGGCCATAATTATGCTCTCATTCTTTTTAAAACTATCTCAACCCCAAATACAATTAACTGTTACATTCATAATCATGGATTGTTAAACAAACTGCTCTAATAATAACAGTATTAGCCTGTGTTTTATTTCAATCACATATTCATCGATTTTGTAGAACCTATTGTAGAGCCGTTTTAAAATAAAAATCAGAACTCTTTTTCTGTCACCAACTTTCTGTCATCAGCTTTTGTATGCAAAGCAGAAATATTGCATTTTGAGATTGAGTAAAAAAAAAAAAAAAAAATCAGTTGATTTATTTAACTTGAAGCCTGGCAAGTTCAGCTTCTGTACAACATTGTTGTACTTTAAAACTTTACAGTACCGTGTTCATGAAAGAAAGCTGAGTAAAAGATTTTTTACTGTGGTTGTATGTTTGAAATGCATTGGATTTTTGGGAGTCAATGTGAAATAAACCGTGGTTAAAAAAAACAAAACAAAATCTTTGTATTGATTTTGAAATATTAACATTCATAAAAAGACCAGGCTCTTTTAGTATTTACTGAGGTTGTGCTGGTCAAAAAAAAAAAAAAAAAAAAAAAAGAAAAAGAAAAGAAAAGAAAAGAAAAACTTCTCTTGATATAGTAACCGGGTACGTCGTTATGTCACATAGACGATCTTCGAACAGTGTGTACAGCTGCTGCAAATCGTGGGGGTGAGGCTGCAAGCAAAGAGGACGCGTTTGAGGCGAGGAAGTCGAGCGGGATAGTCATGGATAAACCCCGAAACCCGCCGCGTTAGCGCCAGCAAGGACCGCTCCCGGAGCCGGAGGACGGGCGGAAATCTTCATACTAGCACCGACCGACGGACACGGCGGAGGGCTTCCTCCGGTTCCTCCCCGCTGGAAGAAATGTGGCTGAACCCGGAGGAAGTTCTGCTGAAAAACGCTCTGAAGCTCTGGGTGACCGTAAGGAGCAACGACTTCTTCCTGCTGCAGAAGAGGAGAGGCCACGGAGAGCACACAAATAAGATAACAGGTAAACAAACAAACACACTAAGCAACAGAGGGGAGCAGGCTGGTGTTGTAGGGTGGGCACGAGCTGAACAGAGGGGGAGGAGGCCGGAGGGAAGCAGGTGGGAAACAATAAAAGTGGAAGGAAGGCTTACAGGTAGATCTCGGGGCGTATGCTTCACGCACCGCACAGTTTACAGCGATTATTACAATCAAAGTTCAGCAAAGCTCGGAGGATTATCTTCTGCTCTGGAGCTGACCTTTTGACAGCAGGTAAACAGCTTAATGCATAACCTAGCAAAGACGGCGTCCACGTTGGTCCTTAGCCCCAAAGCTTCTCTACAAAAACAAGTTTTTAATAATAACCAGACGTGTATTGCTCTCCTGCTCTGTTGAAATGGCCAAAAAAACAAGAAGTCTGGTCAAAACACACCAAAGAGGACTTGAAAATGTGTCTCTATGCGTGTCAATGTCACAACACCAAAAGGAGAAGTCCCTGAAGCACCTGCTTTTTCAAACGGGTTTTTCTACTGTTGCCTGTTTACATCATCATCATTTAGAGAAGCATCGGCATGCCTGCTGTGCTTCTAATTGAATTATTTTTTTTTTTGCTTTCCTTGAGTAAGGAGTCATCCCCACATTCCTTGAATTACTGACCAAAGCCGGACCCTCATCCAGTGGTCCAGTTCAAAGTTTCTGTCCATTAAAGGGACAGGGGTCCAATTAAAATGAGAGATTCAGAAATTAACACAATACATTAAGACCACAAACATCAGTACTTTTTTTTTTTATCATATTTTGTGATGGAACAAAATAAAGTAGCGCTTAAATTGTGAAAAGAAATAAAAATGTTCAGATTTTAACCTCTATAGTTAATACTTTTAAGCGAGTCGTTTCATGCAGCTAGAGACATTTTTGCTCGTTCTTCTTATCAGAATACTTCCATTAGAATGGTTGAAGAATGTTGTTGAAAGCCAATATTTCTAATTCTACCACAGAGGTTTTTTTTTTGTTTTTTTCCTTGTTTTTGTTTTGTTCAGTTGGATCAATTCCGGCCTTTGACTGGGCCCTTCTAACCATCTCATTGCATTTCTCCCTGTAGGTTTAGGCTTGTTGTCTTCCTGGAATCTCCAAATGCACAAGGCAGTTTTGAGATTTTTTCTTTTTTTTTTTTTTTTTTTGTTGCTCTACCACGCTTTAATGAAGTTAAAGCGTGGTTGCGATGTGAAAAGTTCAAGGAGTATGCAAGGCAAGCGCAAACTATGATTTAACAATAATGTCCAAACACGTTGTCTTCACTGGAACTTCTTTGTTGCCTCGGTGAAAAATCCCCCTTGGAAACTGACTTCCAGCTGTAACTTACTATCAGACAACAACAAGGATTGGGAATTTTTATGACGCTTCGCTGTACGGTGGTGAAAACGTTGCTTTCTTTAAACCAGGTGTCGGTTACAGATGCAGCCTGTCCGACTGCGCGTCACAATGCGGCCTGTTTGCCGTTTCCTCTAACTGGTTTCCTTTCTGTAATTGGTTTCTGTGCGTCGGGCTGAACTGACACACTGGAAGTTGGTCCCTACTGTCATATGAGCGGCACACACACACTTCACACACTGCCTTCTTTATGCGCCGTCTTCCTCCTTGTGCAGAATCCCATTTGGGGTTTCTTTTTCTCTCTCTCTCTCTTTCTCTTTCTCTCATAAAACAGAATAGTGGGCACTTCCTGGTTGGGCTTCACTAAATATGTGTCTGTTCCTGTTGTTCCCATGGCAAAAGGGGTGAAAGGTCAAGTGCTGATGTCTTGTCGCTGAGGATTAACTATTTCAATGCCCTCCGCTTTGGTTTTCCCGTTCCAGTAGCAAGCAAGGAAACTTACTGTACAGAGTATAAAATGAGCGTATTTTAAAAAATACTTTTAGTTTTCCATTGATTCTTACATTAAAATCACACATTTCAGAGGGTTTTATTTGATGAATACAAAATAATGCATTGTTGACAAGAGGAAGGAACATCCTACAGAGTCCTAAAAAGTTTTGGGGGAAAAAAAAAATCTGAAAAGTGTGTACTGGATGTGCTTAGCTGCTCTTTAGTCTTCCTCTGATTAAATTCCAGTGCAACCAATTTCTTTAGAAATCACTTCTTTTTGTTTTCTTTTTTTTATAGCCTGCCTTTGTGTTGTTTAGTCTCAGTATAAATCCAGTTTCTCTGTGATGGCCGCCGAGGTTTGTTAGAGAGTATTAGTGAAGCTAAAAGCAGAGCGGATAATAAAACAACATCCAAAGTTGAGTCACTCTCAAGGTTTCCACAGAAAACTTGCTAAGCCCGGCTGTTAGGTGCCAGGACAGTCCTTCATCCAGCGGCCCGTCGTGATTTTGAGTTCAGAAACGTTCAAAGTTGACAGGAAATTTGAAAATATCACTTGATAATTATGTATTATTGGAAGATTAATACCTGAACACCAACTATAAAGTCTTAAAAAATGCAAACATTTTAAAAAGAACTTAAATAAATAAGCAATGCTTATCCTGCTTCACCCACAAGTAAAGCCTGGTGGCCCGCCAGGCTTATAATGCGCTGTGGGAAACCCTGGCTCTGCTGTAATATTACCAAAATAAAGTCATAATTTTATGACTTTATTCCAAATAAAAAGTCATATTACGACTTTATTCTACTAATACAACTTTATTTTCGTAATTTAATAAAAAAACTTTTGTAGTGTGGCTCTGATACTCCATTGTACCAAACAAACAGTAGAACAGGTTAGATTATTGTCAGGAAATAAATGTACTTACATTTTTCACGAAACTTGGAAAAACATGAATGTTTACTGGTGTTTTCTGTCCAATATATGAACACGTTTGATCTGTTTCACAGAGAAGTTTGGAGAAGAATTTCAGTTTCTAGATCTGCGACACTGGTTGAAGGGGCACGAATGCTGAAATTCAGGCGTGCTTCTCTCTCAAAGCTGTGAAAACAAACCTCGGGCCACTGCATCGCACCAGCACACAATCAGCGGGGCTGCTGAGACGAGCTGGGAAACGAAACATCTGCAGCCTGTTTATCTCATCCAACTCCCCTGTTCTTCCCCTTAAAGTCAAGGGTACTCCATCTTGTCTAGTTCTCAGATACAATGCAGACAAACAAAAGCTTATATTTAGCTTCTCAGAGATGCGATAGTTGACGTTCGGGTTTCAGTCGTCACAGCGGCGCTTTCAGGCGGCGTCGGTGCGTGCAGAGAAGCGTCGGGGTTAATGGGTTTCCTTTTTTCAGCAGAGTAAAAGCTTTTCTGGGCTTGTGGTGGCAACCAAATGGTTTCGTGTTGCCAGGCTGCCGGTCTCTGCAGCTTCAGAAACTGAAGATGGGCTTTAGATTTGCCTGAGAGCCTCAAGTGCCTGCTGGCAAAGACGTCTGCAAACTTTGCTTAAACCGTGCTACTCGGTTAAAGTTTCTTATTGTAGATTTCTGCACTCAGCTTCCAACATCTCCTGATGTCCAATCTGTTTCTGTTCCATCATGTTCTGTCTAGATGTTTCAGTGTTTTTGTCCGTACGCCAGACCATATGGGGGGGGGGGTAGAAATGGCTAACGCAAAGATATAGATCTGTTCACTTTCATTGTGTGCCGTCAACAGAGCTTTGAAATTCAGCTGCTGCAATCTGGGTACAACAATGCTGCCTTAGACGGCTCAAAATGCTCGGAGATTAAAGTCGAGCTGGATTGGGGCTTAAAACTTAGCACTGTGGTTTGTTTCAGAGACCTCTAAGGGTTTAAAACAAACCTGAGCACAGAGACGGCCTCTCCTGTAGGAGTTTGTTGGTTTAAACCAGAGTAACACTCCACTGCTGACTGAAGTGTGAGCTTGGTGTAAAAAGAGGCCTGCAGCAACGACACACACTGAAGAAGCCAACAGTGTTTACATCTGGGACTAGCAATGTTGAGATATCAAGTAGTCATAGCACTTGAGTTTTTAATTTTTGGTTGTTTTTGTTTGACATTTGTCCATTTTATTTGGGTTTTATGTGATAGAAAACCTGGGTCACATGTAATTATGAAGCGGAGGGAAATGTTACTGAATTTACATGCTTTTTTTCTTTTTTTTTTTTTTTACAAATGCAAATCTGAAAAGTACGGCATGCATTTGCATTCACCCCTTCTGAGTCAAAACTAAGTGGCATGTTTTTCTGCAAGTGTCTCTGCCAGCTTTGCACGACCATTTTACCTTTTATTTTTTTATGCTATTTAATTTATTTAGCAAAATAGCCCAGTCAGACTGGATAGAGAGGATCTGTGAACATGAAGGTCACAGATTCTCAATCAGATTTAGGTCTTCGCTGTTCTAAAACCTAAACATTTTGCTCTAAGCGGTGATGAACACGCCAGTCTACGGTATCGTCCTTCAAAGATCTCCTTGTATTCATCTCCGTCCATCTTTTTATCAACTCTGACCAGGTTCTCTGTTTCTGCAGAAGAATAACACGCACTACTGTTTTTTCTTAACGTGCTTAGCAATAAACTGAACGTGCAAGAGTTTAGTGGAATGAACGGAACAGTCTGGCTTTTTGTGGCAAAATGAAAGGATATGTCAGCGTGAAAAAGAATATCCTGAATTGTTTTCTATTTTTGTGGTCTACAAACAATTTTCAGCAGTTCTAACAACAATAACTGTGTGCGAGTTGCTTTATTGTTTTTTTTTTTTTGTTTTTGGACAACTTATTGTATTTAGCCTGGATTAATGAGTGTTCATGCCACATCTGTTTGTGAGATAAAGTTGCCAAATCTTTGTTGTTGTACATGCTATGAAAAAAACTAAATATGCTTTTCCAAAGATGTAGTCTTTGAACTGTGCAAAATATTTTTGGCAAATTTCATGCATCATCTTGTTTGATAATACTATAAATTTTCGCCCTACGATGTTCTCTAACAGTTTCTTTCTGCGTCCTGGCAGACGTGCTGCAAAAAAATCATTCCCAGGGCCAAAAACGGCTCACGGGCCGCACTTTGGACACCTTTGGTTTACATCCGTTTTAAAACGGATGTAATTTCAAAAGGCCAAAAAAAAATAAAAAGCTATTTTACAGAATCCATTTCAGTCAGCATTATTTAAGATAACGGTTCTAGTGACTGATGTGATAAAAATAAAGCAGTGTAGGTTTCATATCCTTGTATTTCAGTTTCCTGCATCTTGCAGGTAGACAGGATGTCTGGCTCATGGACAAACTGAGGGCTGGTTTTGCAGGAGAGGAGCCTGTAACCAAACAATATGCCTCTCATCCTGTTTTTAGAGACCCTAGACGTCGCCAGTAAGCCTGTTGTGTCAGAGCGAACCCCTCTGCTGAAAGAGGGAGCAATCAGTCGAGAGCGGTCGTTTCCAACCATTTGTCGATTAACTGCTGCCCTGCGTTAATGCATTAATGATAGTGGCCTTTTTGAGGTACTAAAGAGGCTCTTTAGCTGTTGATGGTTGCTTTTTTTTTTTTTTTATGCGATCTGTTTCTATTCGCCTGAAAATTCAGAGCCGTGAAACTTTATTTGTTTTTGCGGGGCAAGTTCAATCTTCTGAACATCTGTTGAGGCAGAAGATCTGAAGATTTCTTTACACCAAATCCGACTTTTATTAGGAGATGCTACTAAACAATTGGAACCAACATGGGTTCGATCTTCATTTGGCAAATGTATTTACTTTACAAATTCACGACAAACATAAATGGCTCATTTTTACTAAACATTTTTTTACCCATAACAAGCTACGAAAATCATAAAGTCAAACACAAACCTGAAATTAAATCGCAGTGGGAGGCTGAGTCTTGACACGCACAGCGTTTTCGTCAGCGTGCGTCTGTACTGTTATTTAATCAAGAAATCAGATGCTCTGTTTTCTTGCATTGGTCAATACCTAGTGTGGGAGACAGTCATCGTAACTTGACGTTTCTGGTGACTATGAATCTGATCTCTGCACCAGATTGGAGACTTTTTTTAGCATGTTCATCTTTACAGCAAAGCCTAATCTCTGCAGTCGTTTCCTCCTTTGAAATGGTTGCTTCTGCTGCATTTTTGTTGATTAGGTTCATGAGCAGACCTTTAGAGCGCCTTCATTTTGTTCTTTTTATGCTGTTTTAGCTTTTTATAACAGGTTGAATCATGCATTTTGCGCAAGTTTGTGCATAAATATTCTTATATGATTAGATTTAGTACACTAATCATTTTTGCTGCTCTATTCTTCGTAGAGCACCGCTGGAAGTATAACAAGCTTATATTAGTTGGGCTATCTGCTCATGTAGCGATCTCATTACCAGTTGCTTAACATGCCACAATTGGCCACCCACTGTCATGGGTGGCACTATTTAGTTTCCACACCACGACTGCTTGCATTTTTGTGAAGAGAAATATTCCAAAAAGCTCAATTTTATTATGTTTTTTTTCTTCAAGGCAAAAGTAAAACTCTTGGTAGTGTGTAGCAACAGATATGGGAGGGGCAATCCTGTATTACTTTTTGCTCCTAATACCTGGAGAAAATTCTGGTTCGCCCAGCTCTTTCTGCTGACTCATCGACTGTGAGAAAAGTTTAGCAGGTCCAAAACCACAACTTCGTAAATCTTGATGCCTAATTTGGCTCTTTAACAGAAAAACATGGGCTTAAATTCATTATTAAAATTTTTTTCTCAATGAAAAATCAGTTTGTTGGCGTTTACTTTTTATGGGTTGCCAGTTACATTCCCAGAATGAGTTTTTAATATGAATATCGATATGAACATCACAGCCTCTTGAGATCTACCTCTGGAGTCCAGTACTTCATTTCCAATCCACAAAGCTAATTCTTCTTCTTGCGATGTCGACAGGTCTCCTGGTTGGGGCTCTGGACACGGTGCTGGACTCCAATGCCAGGGTCACGCCGTTCCGCATCCTGCTGCAGGTTCCCGGCTCCCAAATCAGCTGGGTCATTGCCAGCGGTGAGTAGAACCAGAATTTTCTTACCATTTCCTGTCTGTTAGCACCATGCGAAAACATCTGACATGTTTTTCTGCCGCTTCGTTCAACAGGAGCCACCATAGAGGAGGTGAACAAGCACTGGGACTGGCTGGTCCACAACCTGCTCCAGTCTCTGTCTGTTTTTGAGAACAAAGAGGATGCTGCCAGCTTTGCCAAAGGAAAAGTCAAGGTGTGAACCACGCCCATGTTTGTATTAAAAAAAAAAAAACGCTCAAAGTGTAAGCAACAGGTAATGAGCACAGGTGATGTCCGGTGCAGGGCCTCATCGCAGAGGAGGTTCGGGGGCGTCAGGCCGCCCAGGAGGAAGATCCAGAGAAGTTCAGAGAGGCCCTTCTGAAGTTTGAGCTGCACTTCGGCCTCCCTTCATCAGAGAAGCTGGTGACCTACTACTCCTGCTGCTGCTGGAAGGGCCGGGTGCCTCGGCAGGGCTTCCTCTACCTCAGCGTCAACCACATGGCCTTCTACTCGTTTCTGCTGGGAAAAGAAGGTATGAACACCAAATGGATGCATTCACACCAACCCTGTTTAGTCTTCTTTAATCAAACTCTAGTTCGTTTGCCTAGAAAGACTGGAGCACTTTTTCAATCGACTGAAAAAGTGAACTCTGGTACACCTACAAACCTCGGTCTCAGGTTGGTTGAAGTGAACTATGGCACAATTTGAATGAATATGTGAATGCAAGTGGACTGGAGACTGCTCCAAGAACAGGAAGTAAACTACAGCATAGGGCATTCTGGGTAAATACAATCAAAACAAACATGAGAGTCTAGTGTTAGCGGGAGAAATGATTTGTAGTCTTTTACCAACAACAAAATAGAAATCCTGCCACTGCTAAAATCTGATGCGACTCCATTTTTGTTTATATTTGACAAAGAAGGATGTTATTCTCACTGCCTTCTTGAAAGGTTCTCGGAGCAGCGCCACCACAGGTGAGGAGGGGAACAGGTTTTTCAGAAGGTTTCGTTTGTTTGACACAGTGCAGGGTGAAAGTGAACCACACCAGCTGAAAACATTACAAATTGCAATTTTATTTACCGAATGATTGTGTGAAAAACCCTTTCTCCAAAGGGTTCAATCAGAGCAAAAAACTATAAATATTCTAAATGCTAACGGAGCTGCTTGACCTCATGCTCGTCTGTCCTCCCCAGTGAAGTTTGTGATTCCCTGGGCGGAGGTGGCGCGGCTGGAGCGGGTCTCCACCGCTCTGATGACTGAAGCCATCCGGGTCACCACCCGAAAGCGGCCGAGGGAGTTCTCCATGTTCCTCAACCTGGACGAGGCCTTCGGGGTCATGGGTCAGCTGGCTGACATCACCCTCAGGCGGCTGCTGGACAGCGTAGGCCTGGAGCTGGACCGAGTGCTGCAGCAGACGACGCGCATCACCAAGAGGTCAGGACTGCTGCAGGATCTCCGTTTAAAAAGCGTCTGGAACGACTGACGCACAATAAAAAAAGATTTAGAAGTTTAATGGCAGAGTCTGTGATCCGTTCATTGCTTCATTTTGGCTTTTCAAATCTTTCTGCCTGACTATTTAGAGGGGAGCTGTACAGAATTGTATTTTCCCAAATTTTTTTTTTATCGTGGGCTAATACACAAAAATGTCAATAATTTTCTTCTTTTATTGGTTTAAAATTATTTTTTTGCATCAGTTCTGTGTTCAAAATTTCAAGCAAAAGTCTGATACCTCTCAACCAGAACCTGCACACAATCTTATGAATCTATCAGGTGAAAGTGAACAAATGACTTTTGAAGGAAGTGCAAAGTACATATTATTATTATTAGGGTTTAATTATTTCTATTTCAGCATAAGATCAAAACTGAAAGAAGGAAGAAGTAAAAAAGAAAAAACAGGTTGCACACACTGACCACAAAGACCAAACTGGAACAAAACAGGAACTAGGAACTTAACATGCTGCAAAAAAAGTTAAAATATAACAGTGAGATGGATACATATAACACTTATGCATAATTAGCAATTTTAATATTTTATTATGCCAAACTGCAATTAATCTTTTTTTTTTTTCACGAAATTATAAAAGAATAACTTGAGTCACTAAAGGTACATCTTTGTTCCACTTTTTCTTTGAATTCTCTGCATTATATCTTCTTTTGTTTTTCTTGCACAAGCGTAATCTTAATCATTAGTCTTTCAGAACGTGACTTTTTAACACATAAGTTTTCATTTGTACCCTAAACTCAAAGACAAGAAAAGATTAACCCAAAACATGAAAACGCACCGCTACTAAGATTAAAAATGTGAGAAATTCAAAGACCATAACATATTGGTTTGATAAAATGATGATACTTTCAGGAAGTTTCATAACCTAAAAGTAGTTCAGAAACCTCTGACAGCTGAAGCACTATGAAGGGCCATAACCTCTGTTGACTTTGAATCAAGACGTTTCCTGTATTTTAAAGTCAATAAAGAGGCACGTTTACAGGACTGAATGAGGTGACTGCTGTAGTGGACATCACAAAAATAAAACTCAGAAAAAAGAAAGTTTATGTATAAAAATGTCGCTAAGACTTTTAAGGTAAAAAGCAAAAAGTGCTGACGTTCTGCCTCACAAACATACTGATGATAAACCACAAACGTCTTCATGTTTTGTTTAATTGCAACAGTAAAAAAAAAAGCTCAAGCTTTGTCTGATAGAATGAGGAGCATCTGTTGATGTTTGCAGATTTATCAATAAGATTTAGGTTTGAACTTTGACTGGGCCACCGTCCTGATGGAAGGTGAAGGTCTGCTCCAGTCTGAAATCTTTTACAGCGTCTGACACGTTTTCTTCCTGGATTATATAGTCTGTAGCTCCATCCACCTTTCCCTTAAATACTTTAATCACAGACACAGGACTATTGTAATTCATTGTTCTTGCAGGACTTTTCTGTCGGGTAAAAGTTTCAATCGGACTCAAGCATTTTTATTCTGCTCTTTGAATCGAAGCGGTTGAGGCTACTGCTAACAGGCTCCTAATGAACACTTGCTAGCTAACTTTTGGTGTCTAAACTTTGCAAGCGTAAATTATTGCCAGCTGTCTGAATGATGTTCGTCATTGCAACGAACACCAAAACGTACAACAGTGTAAAATATGAAATTTTCCTTTGTACACTTCTGTTGTGACACAGGTCTTAAATTTCATTCGCAGTGGTCTGAAAGGGTTTATTCCTTTTATTTCTGTTTTTCAAGACGGGTTTTAAAATTCTGAAACTTTAAATCTGATCTAATTCTCCGGTTCATCTCTCCGTGACCATCTTCTCCTTCAGGATCTTGGAGGAACAGGCGATCAGAGAGTACGTCTTGGCCTTGTTCCGGCTCCCGCGCTCAGAGAAGCTGTACGAGGTGGCGTCGTGCTCGGTGTGGACGCCGCACAGCCGCTCCCATACGGCCGGGATGCTGTACACCACCGACTGCTATCTGTGTTTCTCCAGCAGAGAGGAGGGCAGCTGCACTCTGCTCATCCCCCTCTCTGAGGTACAGAACACGCCGCCTTCTTCTTCTTCTTCTTCTTCTTCATGCAGTCAAAGACCTTCCTTCTGAAGGACTGTGGCGCTGTCTATTATCATGTTTATGTCTTGCAGATTAATAGCAATTTTAACAATTTAGAGTGGGACTTTTCTTTATAAGTAAACATGAAAAACCAAATCGGAGGCCTGTGAAAACTACCAATAAATTGTATCTTAAAAATGCAATTTCTGGTTAGCGTTAAATTAGGACACGCTCTCATTTATTCCCACTTAAAATGTCTAAAATTACACTAACTTGTTTCTACTATTTCTAACATCAATGTATCAACACTTCTCCTGGAAAAAAAAACAACAAATTTGTACAAGGGTGTCCGCATTTTTTCCACATTATTGCACGTAAATGTGATTGTTGGACAAACCTGACCAAATAATTACTGCACAATGTTCTTACAGAAGAAAAGCCAGCTTTTAATCAGCACGCAGTTTTTTGTTATTACAAAATGCTGGGCTTGAAAAGATTATGAGGAAATAATTTTTATTGTTTATATGTACAGTTTGTCTTAGCCAGTCTGCCTTTTTGTCAAGCTTTAATGGACCTATACTGGTATTATCCCATTCCAACTTCTCTTTAACAACTATAAGTAATAATATTGAAAATATTTTTTCTGCCTTCAGTAAGTTTTCATATTAAGAGTGGAGGCGACGTCACACTGTGCGTGTGTGAGAATGCTACTCTTACAACCATATCTACAATATTTTCACCAAAAACGCACCAGACAGACTCACACTTTGTAAAAGTGAACCAATATTTATGTAAACACGTTTGTTCTTATGTTATTTTTTCTGTCTCCTGAACCTGCTGTGCCGTTTGTAGGTCGAGTTAATATACAGTGTTGATTTTAGCTGGACCTATTAGCTTCAGTGGCATTTGCTGGTCATAAGAAAATCAGCCTTTTGAGCTTCCAGTTGATCGTTTCCGGCCATCACCTGCTCATCTGCAAGTTGAGGCTTTAAAATGTAGACGCCTTCATGTGACTCTACTGGTTATGACTGAACTGGACCAGTATTGAGGGATGTTTTTCTGGTTTTGTATGATTTCCTTTGTTCAAGTTCATCTCTGTTGAAGCCTGTGAGGTTTTTATTTCTTCCCGACAGCCGCACCTCTGTGGGCAGAGAGATTTTTATCTAAACAAAACCTTGCTTATGTGAGCAGTTTATTTTCAGAAGACTTTGTGTTTACTTTGCCGGGTGCTGGTTAAAGAGTAACACGCAGATCCTTCTTGTGGTTGATAATGTTTGCCAACTCACGCCTTCCACTTTTTCACAAAAGGTAAAGTTTATGAGTTAAATTATCTCACTGATCTCTAAACGGAAACATACATGCAAAGAAATCTCAACGCTCATCCACTTTTAAACTCACCGCTTCTGTTATCCTGTATCTTTATTTTACATCGGTAATGATTAAATTCATGCTTGTTTTGTTCACTTTTTTTCTGTCGTCATGCATTCTTGTCTTCCTCCATCAATGTGGTTTCATTAATCATCACGATTAGGCCTGTCACAATGAGCTATAAATCAGTTAATAATGATAAAATAAAGTGAGCTCAGTAATTTCTATTCGCATGATTTAGCGTTTTTCCTCTTTTCTCTCTCTACCAAAAACTGGATGAGAAAAGAGTTCATTCTGGTGCTTTGGTCTGAACTTTTTTTGAAGGACAATTTTGTTTACGGACACTTCATATTTCACTGGGGCCTGCCATAGCAAAGCATTTCAATACCTCCATGCAATGCATGGCAGGCACCCGGTTTTGTGTCGAACATATTCACTTTTCTGCAAAATTCACAATTCTCGTTAAGTAGCGTAAGTTAAGTAACATTTCAAAAGAGCAGAAAAAATCTTATGTTTTTTTTGAACAATAACAATATTTGTTATTAATCTGTTGCTAAGAGATGAGCCCGTTTTCTGGTAACCAAGTTCCACGCTGAAACATCTGATTTTTACTTTTGCAAAAGTAAGAATCTGAAGTCAGAAGTAAGAACCAAATCCCAAGAAAAAAAAAAAAAAAACGGTCATAGCAAAATCTAAACTTATTTCATGTGACTGAGGTCAAACTGTTGTGTTCACAGCCAAACAGACTTTAAGAAGAAACTGGAAGAAGAGTTATAAGGAAATAAACAATATAATAAAAAAAATCTAAGACAGACGTGGCAACAATTTATCCAGAAGTTAAAGTTAATATAAATGAACCTCTATTATTAAAATTATTCTTTTAAAAAACAAAGAAAATGTCACATCCAAAACTGAGAATAGCCAGAAAAACTAAAATTAAGTCTTATTTATGTTCAGGAGTCCAAATAAATGTTTTTTTTTTTTCTTCTGTCCGTTCAACAGCAGAGCAGCGGAAATTTAAAGATGCAGTTCTTTAAATTGCATTAGCATTAGCACAAACATTAGCAGTAGCTGCTGCCCACATTAGCAGTAGCCTTTTCCCTAAAATGGCTATTTTGTTTATTTATTAGCCATGTTTAGCACACTGAATGGAGGAAGTCAATGTAAGACAACATGCTAGTTATAGCCCACACGCCATTGGCAGCATGTAGGCTAACATTAGCATTTTGGCTAATTTTAGCTTATAGACTCATTTTAACATACTGAGTGGAGTAAGTCCATGTTACTCAACATGCTTGTGACTCTCCACATGCTATTGAGTACACTGCAGCTTACTTTAGCACGGATGCTAATTTTTTGCATCAGAACGCTGGCTTCCAACCGACAGGCACATTTTGGCAGGCCCCATGTAAATTTCTTCAGAAATTTTCTAGTTTTATTTGTTGTTTAGTTTATTATCTTGGATATTTAAAATGTCTTCAGTTCCAGTGTTAAATATTAATTAGAATTACAAATTTATTGATCTTTGAGGTTGTGTTCTTGCATTTTTATGCCATTAGCATTAGATTACTTGAAAATTGTCTCAAAACAACAATATCATCGTTTATCGCAATAAATTCTGGGACAATTTAAATTTTTTCGTTTTCCTGCGTCACGCTTGCGTTTGCATATTCAGTTATTTCAGTTATTTGTAAGGAACAAAGTATAAGAATGAACTCATTTAGTTTTAGCTGAAGTGTTGATCAGTTAGTTAGAAGAGCTGTTATATTAGAATCTATTTTTATTTCTTGAATTATAATCAAATCCTCTGTAGTAAAATTTTAAACAGCAATATTGATCTCTTTAAAATGCCAAGGCATCAGTTGGATTCATGTAACTAAGAACAAGATAATTATTTAAATATTTGATTCCCCGTCTTTCCGTTTCGCACATAAAGGTAGGAAGAAGTCTGCGGAGAAATTGATCCCATTTTCCTTCATGATTGTTTTCCCCCAACCAGGTTTTGTCCATAGAAAAAGCAGAGAGCACCAGCTCGCTTCCCAACCCAGTCATCGTGAGCATGCGGACCAAAAGGGCCTTCCAGCTGATAGACCTGCAGGACCGCGACGACCTGGTGGAGAGCATGAACTCCAGGCTGCGCGCGCTGCAGTGG
Organism: Girardinus metallicus; assembly: GCA_903067095.1. NCBI lineage: Eukaryota > Metazoa > Chordata > Actinopteri > Cyprinodontiformes > Poeciliidae > Girardinus > Girardinus metallicus. The sequence continues at coordinate 27,140 of CAEGAE010005746.1, read as the reverse complement.
AAACACTCCGTGTTTCGCAGCAGGAAGGACAGCAGGAGGAGTGTGGTGAGAATGCCGGCAAAGCTGTTTCACCATTCTGTGATTTACTTTCCCTTTAATTATTTCACGTCGGAGCTTTTCGGTTGGCGTTCCAAGCTAGACATCTGCATCTCATCTTCGCTGCATTTCTACTTCTGTGGGCGTTTATCTGAAAGTGCACATATCGGCAATAGTTTGAGAGCATATAGATGTATTTAATGTAGCTTTCTGATCTGAGAGTTTAATTGGAACACAGGAGTAGTAGTTAAAACCTGCTGAGAGGAAGAGGCCCTCATTATGGACTGCGTTAAACAGACCGACAAAGCCACTCTGACGTCAGCAGCAAACACACTTGACATTTGGAAGAGAAGCATATGAAGTGGGATTCTTAGTTTTCGATTTAACGCTGTGAATTATGCTTCTCTTGCTCAAATATGTACTTTCACAATCTAAAAACAGTCTTTTTTTTTTTTTTTAATCTCAGATATGCTCTGCTCCCTCTCAAAAGTTTGTTCCTGTACTCAGATTGCATTAATATACTTTGCTGCCATTTAATTCTGCTTCTCATGCTTTAATTTTCTTAGCGGGCATAAAATCTGAGATTTCACATCTCTAGTTTTGCACCTGCAGATCGTCCCTGTTCCCTCTTGTAAAATTATAAATCTACCTGACAGCAGTTGCAGAAAATAAAATGTGTGACCTTAGCATCACTCCCGACTTTGGGGCATTTGTGTTATGTTCATGGAGCGATTCTCATATAGCGAGAACGAAGCTTTTTCTGAGGTTCGAGCAGCAAGGAGAGCAGGCTTTGAATATCAGCAGAAGACATTTCTGCAGGAAGCATTCAATCTGAGTGCAGACACGCTTTTCTGAGAGAGAGCACAGCATGTCTATACGTGGGAGACATGGGAGTATAATATCTGAGAGCTTTTAACTGGAAAATATGCAATCTTAAGATATTTCAAAGTAGAAGTCCTTGTATGTGCAACCCTGCTTTTCGCTTTAAATTTGTGAATTGTCATTTCAAAAGCCACGTTAACTAAATATTCCACAAAAGTGCACACAGAAGCAGACATGAAAGTTCAGACAGGCGTTTCGTAGGATGTGAAAGTGTTGGATGAATCAGCATCAGCGTTGAGATGCATTGTGCGGTTGAAGCAGGACTATATTTGAAAACAGGTTCACTTGACAGGACCACAGCGAGATTTCAGAAATATTTTTTTAGGTAAAGTAAAAATTCCAACTTTTTCTTTTTTTTTTTTTTTTTCCTTTTAACAAAAATTTTTACAAATCTCAAGTTATCTGTAAGCAGTGTAGAATAATTCAGTCCAGGTAAAAAAAAAAAAAAAAAGCTCTTTCCACATGTGGCATATTTAAATATGTGGCATATTTAAGCAGATTATTAGATGCTTGAATCCACCCAAAAAAAACAAAAAACAATAAAATGTTGCCTCAGTACGTGACACGTTGCCACAGGAGTCCCACACGGTTGAGCACTCGGACCTCTTCCCTTTCCCATAAACTCTACATCATGTCACTTGACCACACCATCTGATCACATGTCTTCTCACACCATGGATACGCCGGCAACATCCAGCGGCCAAATACATGAACATAAACTAGACAGACTTTGCTTTGGCTATTTTAATATCGCAACGTCTCACACTACTCACAGAGACTAAATTGAAAATTTCCTTGAGACGTCAAATACTAAGACACTTTTGTGAGCACACTCAAAAAATTGCTTTTGATACAGATGCAGGCAGCTTGTTGAGCTATAAATGTATCTTCTACATTCTACTCTTGGACAAATTAGTCAGAATGTTAATTCAAGACATCAGAAAAAGAACAGCTGTCCAGATTAAAACATGTTCGAGACATCATTTTAGTTTTGCTTAGTTTTCTCTCTCAAGATATTTGCAATTTACTTTGCACAAGTCGAATTTTATCTCCCATCACAAAATAAATTTTATATGTTTTTAGTATTGAGGTCATTAAAGATATCTTCAATTAGAATTATGACTTATCAGAACAAAAACTAGCTTTTTGCTCAGTCACAATTTAGTTAATCGTTGATGTCTGAAATGCATGCTTCAGATAGTCAGAAATTTATTGTAGATACCTTAAATTAATATCTGACATCACTTAAAGTAGACAGAATTTAATTAATTAATTAGAGATATCTTGTATATTTCTAATAAGTCATTGGTATTTTGACCAATCGAAATATAGCTAGACACATTGTAATTAACTGGTATGTCTAGTCGTAAAGTAATTTCAGAGAAGCCGATTTAATGTTAATATGGCCTGCCGTACTTTGGCTGGCTCGCTATCTGGGTCTAACAGAACTCTACCTGATAAATAACTACTGTGATTTTTATGGATATTTTATGGCAGTTTTCTTGCAGTAAAGCTTTTGTTTAGATACTCGGATATGAGGAAGCGAATTGTTTTATGGAGACGCCATTTAGAACATTTAGAACGCAGGGTTCTGCTTTTGGAAGCAGTTTTTCCCCGTTTCACATCAACACCTCCTGTCTGACTGCGAGGAAGCTAGTTTGCTCTTTATGACTGGGATTTCTTCAGCTTGGTTTGCTTTTATTTACCTCTGTTAATTTAAAAATTGCGAACCTTTCGACAGCATCTGCTCTCTGAAATGAACGCGTAAAATTCAACGACGTAACTCAAACTTAGCATCTCAACTGCCTCCCTCAGACCTCCCCCACACCCTACTACACCTTCTACTACGACACTGGCCTCTCAGACGAGGAGGAGGCAGAGGAGCAGGTCCTCCGTAACACCGTCAACAGCGAAGCTCTCATGACGGCCTTCCACCAGAGCCGGCCTGGAGACAACGGCAACAAGGTGGGAGGAGGAGAAGAAGAAAAATGCTTCTCCCTGCGATTCCCCGCCGTCCCTTAAATTGGTGTCTCTTCAAAACTCCTTTTGTTCGTAAGAGTGTCGGTTTGTTTCTGTCAGAGCATGGAGCCGGTGAAGGAGCGGCTGTGGGAGGACCATTTCACGGAGTTTGGCCGCGGCGTTCACATGTTTCGCACTCAGAAGATCCAGAAGCTGGTCGCTATGGGGATCCCAGAGTCGCTGCGAGGGGAGCTGTGGATGACGTTTTCTGGTAAGAGGAGGCTGAAGAGGAGCTGGAGGGACGGATGTGGACTTTAAAGGTTTAAGCTGATGCTCAGCACCCTCCAGAGGTATTTACGCATCTAGAGCGCCAACTAACTATTTTTTAGTAATCAGTATTATTCGTACGATTAATATGTTAAAATTTTTGCAGATTTTTTTTGTTTAACCAAATAAACTAAACTAAATAAGTAATTAAATTCCTTTTTTAAATAAGAAAAATAAACATTTTACTGCCTAAAATGCTGCACTTTAGCATTCCCTTGGTGAATTTGAACTGGGTGAAGCTAAAACTTTTTGCCTCACAAGGAGATTTAGGTAGAACATTTTTTACAGATAAATGTTATCTTAAATGCAAAATGTGTATATTTTTGTGCACTTTTGGATTGACTTCTGCTCTTTTTTTGAGTCCATTCAATGATTAATCAATTACTAAATTAGTTGATAATCGAACAATCGCGACTGTTTCAGCCGACGTTGAAACATTTGGAAAATACTAAAACATTTATTACATTTATTGGTTTATTGGTACAAACTTGTTTCTGTGATGTTTTTGATCATCATTTTGCTCAAAAATCCAGTGATGACTTACTGTTGGTCTTTTTGTGGAGTCTTCCAGTTTTTATTTAAAATCTGCTTGCATTTCAAAGACTGACACTTTGCACGTGCTGTGTCACAGCTCATTCACTCCCCAGGAAAACGATGTTCTGCAGTTGTGAGGTTCCTAGATGAAACTGAAACAATAACTCATGGATTAAGCCTACTCAAATTGCTAAATTTTCAGTACAACTGCAAAAAAAAAAGCAAAAAAAAAAAGCTGAATTTATTGCAAGAATTTTTTTAAACAAATCAACAGATGAATCTGTGCTGTGAGGAAGATTTTGAGGATATTGCACATGTTGGAAAACATTTGATTGTTTGGTCCTGCAGAGTTTGAGCTCTTCAATAAAGTTTAGTGTCACTAAAACCACTTCATAATAACTGGGTCTGCATACACAGAGAAGTGCAGATGGAGATGCGTTCCTACCTTCACATCCTCTTCTTTCCTTCAGATTCGGAGCCGATGGCACTTTTCTAACTAGATCTGAAGTCCGCAGGTTCATTTTGGTCTGTGGTCACTTCCTGTGTTCAGTCACACTTCCTTGTATTGAAACAGCTTCAGCCAGCAGTGAAGGAGAACTGGTTTAAAAAAAAAAAAAAAAACCCTGAAACTGAGTAGAAGATGCACCTGTCGTGCAACATTTTCATTGAATATTTTGTCTTAGGAAGACCAACTCAAAATGTGAAAAGTGTCTTCAAGGAGAAGATTAAGTTTCACTTTTAAAAAGTATCTGCTGTTAGCTGAGGAACAGGCATCGAGCTTTCTGTAATTTTCCAAATGTGGGAATACAAATGTGCCCTGAGGCAGGCGAAGAGTAGCTGTGTGATGTCACAGAAATCTGTCCTGTCCTGATCCCGCAGCGGTGAATTCTCCACTGTTCTTCGCTTTTTCAGTTCAGCTCAGAAGCCAAAACCTACATGTCAGAAACCGCACCATATTCATCATTCACTTCCTTCGGCGGTGCAGTGAAGCTTGACGTAACCTCAGTGTGGTGAGAGTTGTTTTCTCGTCTCCCCGTCTGTTGTTGTGCAGATGCGTGCTCCGAGCTGGACTCCCACCAGGGCTACTACGCCGGCCTGGTGCAGAAGTCGATGGGCCACAGTAACCTGGCTACGGATGAGATCGAGCGCGACCTGCACCGTTCGCTGCCGGACCACCCGGCTTTCCAAAACCCCACCGGCATCGCGGCGCTCAGGCGAGTCCTCACCGCCTACGCTCACCGCAACCCAAAGATCGGATACTGTCAGGTAAAAAAACTTGGACTGAACAGTTCTTGAGCGCAGATTAAAGTCCTTGTTTGCCTTGAACTTTTTCAAAAGTTGATACAACAATAAATACAAAGTAGTTTTTAAATTGTGGCGTGGAATTAAAAAAAGGGTGCCCACACATCCTTGATTAAAGTTTACATTCATGTATCTAAAATTAAGGCCTTAAATGTCCTAACTTCACAAATTAAAATGTAAGTTGACCTTACACAAGTATCTAATACTAAAGCCTTAAAACGTCTTAAATTAATTAATTAAAATGCAAGTAGGCCTTAAATACATTAATCAGGTCTTAAATTTTGAGGTGGCAGGACTATTTAATCTCGTATTCAATTCGTTTTGTTTTTCTTGTGAGGCTTCTCCGTCAGGCAAACGTTTGAGTCGCATGCAGGAGTATTTATTGCGTTCTGTGACTCGAAGCGGTGGCGGCTACCGCTAACTAGCTGCTAATTTACCCCTGCTATCTAGCTAGCTAGCCAGCTAGATTTTTTTTTTTTTTTTTGTGCAAGTGTAAATTAGTTGGACGATGTTTATTTTTGCCTCTGGCTCACTTCTGTTCCAAACCCATACAAGGCCACATTCATTCTGCGCAGAAAAACTTGGCACTTCTACTACGCAAAATATGCGATTGTCTATTGTACATTTCTGTCGTGATACAAGTCTTAAATGTCATTCAAAATGGTCTTAAAAAGTCTTTAATTTGAGTTGGTGAATCCTGCCGAAAACCTGTAAAAGCAGAATTAGTCCAATTTTGTGTTATTTAATCTCAGCGTAAACACAATACAGTTTTCTGATGTTTTTTTTTTTTTTTAGTATTTTTTATTTTGTTTTTGGCAAACATGTTTTTCCTTCCTCCGCACCGTTTCGGGCTACCTTGAGTCTCTGTCACACTGAATCCAGTTTCTTCCTCCAGCTTGTGAGTTTTGAGTAACTTCTTCTTCATCCCTCGTTGCTCTCTACGTAGTCTATGAACATCCTCGCGTCCGTCCTGCTGCTGTACGCCAAGGAAGAGGAAGCTTTCTGGCTGCTGGTGGCCGTTTGCGAGAGGATGCTGCCCGACTACTTTAACCGCAGGGTCATCGGTAAGCCATCACACGTTCTGCCTTAAACTCCTAAAGCCTGACACCAGAAGGTGTTTATTGTGTCGTGGTTTTATTTTCTAAGCTCTTGCTTCTGAGACGCCAAAAACACCCAGAGGAGCTTATTTTTAGCCTTTAAACGAAGAGGCTAAATTTCCTGTGTTTCACAGGCTGTTTATTTTTGACCTGCCAGCTGCTTTCGAAGCAATTTCCGCTTCCTTTTAATGTCCACAGGCTTCTTTCATCTTTAAAGCAGTGATGATTGCTTCCCGAGAATCCGGCTGTGTGGCGCAGGTCGGACGTAAGATAATAAGCGGGAGTCATTTTTATCCTGTTAGGTAAAAAGTGTAAGAGGGAAAAACAACAACAAGTTAATCTAAGTGATGAGCTGCCTGTGTAATTCATGAAGTGTGTATCACTGCCTCTAAACTGTGGAGCTAATGGGGGTAAAACACAGAATCTGGTGCTGCACAGTCCGACAAACGCTACCGGTGTTGCGCTGATGCTGCCATCTAGTGGCCAGAATGGGAAAATAAAATAGTAATGTCCGTTTCTTAAATATTATTATAAAACTAGAACTTTTTCTTTTTTATTTAGCTAAAATTTCTGTGGCTTTTTTTTTTTTTTTGGTCATTTATTATTCCATTCATCAGAAAATGTAAAAAAAAAAAAACATAATAATAATAATAATAAAAAAAGCCATAAAAACAAATGAGTAGTTTATTTATTTTCTTTTTATTTTATTTGTTTACAGTTTAAAATGAACATAAACAAAAATTTGAATGCTTGACTGCTGTATCATTTCAAAGATATTATATAATTTTTGTTGTGATTTTTTAAATTTTTTTCCCCCTATAATACCTAAAGGTGTATAGACGGTTCTCTCTAAAGTCACTTTAGAGAGAGGGCTAAATAATATTAGTTTTAATTGGACTACTCCTTTTCATTCAAAAAAATGTTCATTTTAAACTGTAAATTAAAGAAATAAATAATAGTTAATAAAATGAGTTGGCTTAAACCTTCTCCAGCCGCCAAAGTTAAAAAGGAATCACGTTCACCATCTTGACTGACCGATTCTGTAGCAGCGGCGTGCTTATTTATCCTAACCATTCGCCCCGTCACCAATTCATCGCCAATGTGTCATCCATATCTACAAGACGTCCTGACTCTGCTTCCGTGCCCCTACAGGAGCCCAGGTGGACCAGTCTGTGTTTGAGGAGCTGATCAGGGAGCGCCTACCGGAGCTGGCGGAGCAGGTCCCGGACCTGTCCACGCTGTCCTCCGTCTCCCTGTCCTGGTTCCTCACCCTCTTCCTCAGCGTCCTGCCCTTCCAAAGCGCCGTCTGCGTGGTGGACTGCTTCTTCTTCCAGGGGATCAAAGCCATCTTCCAGCTGGGCCTGGCCGTGCTGGACGCCAACGCCGCGCGGCTGTCCGCCTGCGGCGACGACGGACAGGCGCTCATGATCCTCACCGGGTGGGTTAACGGTAGACCTCCGTCAGCTGAAATGATGGATCTGGGTTCCTCTACGACTTCATGCAAGACAAAAAGAAAAAAAGAGAGAGGTTTTATGTTTGAATGACGCTGCTGGGTGTGAACTCCCTCCTTTGTCGTCTCCTCTGCAGTTTTCTTGATCAGGTCGGGAGTGAAGAGTCGCCTTGCGTTCTCCCGCCGCCGCCGCCCGCCGCAGAGGAAAACAGCTGCAGCGACACCGACGCTCCCGCTGCGAGGCACACAAACATCACCGACCTCATCAGCGAGGCCTTCGGGGTGAGCGCGGAAAGAATATTGTACAGACACATGGTGTTATTAAAGGATTTCATCAGGGCTGATTGAGGCCGATCACCGATCTTTAAGACGTCTGATTCCGACCGACGCCATTTTGTCAAAGTTGCTAAATGAAGGAAAAGATCTGTTTTTCATGCATCGCCCAACACTGAGGAAATCTGGGCAGATTTGTTGTTGCACTTCTTTATGTCATTTTTTTTCTTGTTCAAATATTTTCTCTTAGGGTTTTGTGTTTCCTGGCTTTTGTATTATTTTATTGAGGTGCACTGATCTTTACAAATCCTTACGTCCCAAGTCCAGGTTTGGCCAGCACAATTTTTCGTTGCGTCTGAAAAGTCGCTAAGCGTAACGACAAACTAAGGGTAAAACTAATTTCTCGTGTCAGAGGTTTTCTTACCTCTGTGTTGTATTCTTTGTTTGTTCACGCAGTTTCTGGTTTTCGTATTGGTCGATTTTACCCCTGGGTTAAATAGTGTTGCTGTATTTTCTGGCAGTGCTTCATGTGCCATGTTTAAAACATTTTCTTGGTGTAAAACTTGTTTTGTACGTCATGAAGATCGTCTTTCCTCTTGACAGAAATTCAGAGACCTGACGGTGCGGCACATCGAGCGACTTCGCTGTCTGCACAGAATCCGGGTCCTGCAGGCCCACGAGGACACCATCAAGGAAAACACTGTGAGCCGACGTTCTTTTCTTTTGAGTGAACATAAACACACGTTTGTACCCGTCAGCGACATTCGTTGTGCTGTGTGTGTGTGTCGCCGTGCAGCTGCGCCTGGTGTCTCCGGACGTCTCCATCTCTCCTGAGAATCTGTCCGACCTGTACGACCTCTTTAAGGTACTCTCTCGTTCCTCCTCCTCCTCCGATTAAAACATCTCCTGATCTTTTCTGAATCAAAAAAAGAGTCCTCTCCTCTGCTCCGCCCTGCAGACGGAGCACTTTATCACTCTGTACTGGGGCGACAGCAGCTCAGCGGCGGCGGCGGAAGCCGCTGCCTGGCAGCATGGCGACTCCGGTCACTCTTTCGTGGAGCGGCAGTACCGGCTGGACCGGCCGCAGTTCAAAAGCCTCTACGGGCTGCTGGTGCCGTGGCCGTCCGGGTCCAGCCAGCACACGGACACGCTCTCCAACCGCACCTTCACCCTGCTGGCCCTGGACCGGGACAACCTGGTCACCTTCAAGGAGTTCGCCAGCTGGCTGGGTGGGCGGCAGAGAGCGCGTCGGCTCTACAGCCGATTGTTGGGAGACAAAACTGCCTTCCTGACATTTGTTTTTGTTCCAGACACACTGTACTGTGAGGAGCTGAATGAGAAAGTAAGGTTCCTCTACCGCCTCCACATTCCTCCAGGTGATTATTAACGTGGCGAAACAATGAGTTGCTGTCAGGACTGTGAGTGATGCGCTTGGCTCTTTGCCTGCCTGCAGCTCTGACAGAGAGTGAGGATGAATCGTCCCTCAGGAGCCCCCTGCTGTCCACCGACAGGCCCCTCTACGTTAACAAAGGGACTCCAGGTTCGCCTCAGAGTCTCTTTAAACGCCTTATACATTCTCTTAGCAACCTGGTCTGATCACATGTGCTCTTGTAGTTTCAGAAAGCGAAGAAGAAGAAGTGAAAGACTACCAGGAGCAGCTGAAGCAGATGCTCCAGGATTTGGTCAAGGAGAAGGAGAAAGACGCAGACAAACCTCTGCCACTGATGAATCAGGTACCGAAAACGAGAGCTGCTTACAGGGCATCTGCAGGTTCCGGCAGATATCATTTAAGACTTTTAAAGAGCTTTTTAACGCCGGCCAACATGCCCCAGCTAGCCATGGCCTCGAGTCGCAGAACACAGCCAGGATGTTTCTGTTCGACTCAAAACTTTTGCCTAGCAGGAAAGTCCACAGAGAAAGAAAAGAAGAAACTCCAAGTCCTGCGATTAATGCGTTAAAGGTCAACTTACTTTTTTTCGAATGAAGTTAGGACATGCAAGACAGCCTGTACTTAAGTTCTGTTCCTTCGCTAATGTGGAAGCTAGTTGATAGCAGAGGTGGGCAGCGTACCCAGAAATTGTAAAAGTATCACTAATTTAGCATATTTTTACTCATGTAAGAGTAAAAAGTATCTGGCCGAGAAATTACATAGGTAAGGGCAGAATTGGTAAAAATAAAAAAATCAGAAAAACGTTTTCCAGTCGCGTTACCTAATAATCATATCCAATCTGCACTGGAGGGGCTGGCAGCAAGTAATCCTCAGTTTCATTTATTTTTCATGATTGAAAATAAATAAATATTTTATTTTTAATAAAATATTTAAGGTAACTTTGATGAGTTACTGATCAAAACACAAAGCAGTTATTTAATATTTAAAAATTACATCGTAATATTTCCATTTTGGTATTTTAAAAACCAAAATTCACATGAATAACAAAATTACAAAGTAACAAAATCAGGCAAAAGGAAAAGTTTTTCAAAATCCATTTATTCCAATATGAAGCTGAAGGTTGTTGCTACGACGCTAAAAAAAACTTCAAGAAAACGTCAGTAAAGTAACTTGTTCAAGGTAACAAGTATTAAAACCTAACATCTGCTCTCGTTTCCCAGCGAGAGTTCATCCAGTTCTGCAAGACGCTCTACAGCATGTTCCACGGCGACCCGGAGGAGAACGACCTCTTCCAGGCCATCGCTACGGTAACCAGCCTCGTGCTGCAGATCGGCGAGGCCGGTCACCGCGAACAGACCACAGCGTCGGAGAAGCCGGCGAAACCCGCGCCGTCGTCCGACGGGGCTCTGGCCGCCGACGACGAGTGGACGGTGAGCTACGCTCAGATCCTGGCGTCGCTGCTCACCGAGCAGGCGCTGGTGAACTTCTTCGAGAAGCCGGCCGACCTGACGGGAAAAATCGCACAGGCCAAACAGAACCAGTACCAGCAGCGGGCGGGTTTGCTCACGCTGCAGAGAGGGACCAGGTGACTGTGTGAGGGAGATGAATCGTCTGCGACATCTGACCAGGACGGAGGCCTTACCTGCAACCTGAATCCCACAGGCCTGAGCCAGAATGCCCTCCAACTCCTCCGTGACGACGCCCGGCGGGGAAACGTTCAGGGTTACCCCGTCACCACGCTCTAATCAGCCGCCCTCTACAACGTTTACACACTTTGACTAATTACAGCATTAATTATTATACGTCCTTGATTACACCAACTCACCTGCCTTATCAGAACATTTTACCAGTTCACCTTATGCACTGATGGGACAAAAAAAAAAAAAGTTTTTGTATTCATTTAGTGCTTCTGTTTCTGTCATAGGAAGTGTTTTCAGATGCTCACTTTTTAATTAAAGACATTTTTAAAATAATTTTCCATTCTTTTCATTGAAGTTGAGAGACATTTACTGTCCAGTTTATTAGGTCATTGATTCACCCAGGTGTCGGGTCATCCATGCAAATGTCCTCCTGTTCCACAGGGTTGCTCTGTTGGATTGAGATCCGGTGGCTGTGGATGGTTCAAGCTAACTTCTGCAAGTTTTTAGACAGAATCAACTTAAAACAAAATGGATGCCCATAGATATGTCCTGTGGCTTCCAGAAATCAGGTGGAATCTACCAAAAAAACTGCTCCTCCCCCCAAATAAAATCAACCTTCTTCCATGACCATTCCAGGTCTCAAACATAAATCAGAAAGTCTGTGGGATGAGCTGAACAGAACATCCATCCACTTTCTGTACACCCTCATTCCTAGTGGGGTCGGGAGGTGCTGGTGTCTATCTCCAGCTAACGTTCCGGGTCAGAAGCGGGGTCACCTTGGACAGGTCACCAGTCTGTCGCAGCGCAACACAGAGACAGACAGGACACACAACCATGCACACACATGGACAATTTAGAGAGACCAATTAACCTGACAGTCATGTTTTTGGACTGTAGCAGGAAGACGGAGAACCTGGAGAGAACCCACAGGGAGAACATGCAAACTCCGTGCAGAAAGACCCCGGGCCGGGAATCGAACCCAGAACCTTCTTGCTGCAAGGCAACAGCTCTGCCAACTGTGCCACTGTGCAGCCCCTGAACAGAGCAGAAGATAATTAAAGATGATCTAAACCAGGGGTGCCCAAAGTCGGTCCTTGAGGGCCGACATCCTGCGTGTTTCAGTTCTCTCCTTGGTGGTAGTAACAAACTTTCCAGCATGTCAATGTTCTTCTTAGGCCTCTAACGAGCCATCATTTGGTCCAGGTGCGTTAAACCAGGGAGAGAACTAAAACAAGCAGGATGCCGGCCCTCGAGGACCGACTTTGGGCACCACTGATCTAAACACATTGTGCAATAATGGTAAATTATATTCACGTTTGGAAAATGTCATAAATTAGGTATTGTCCTACTGGCAAAAGTTGTGTGTACAAATCATGAACAGGTTGGGCGCCAATTATTGTGGGGACTGATGATTGAAAAAATAAAATTACATCTTAACATTGGAATTATCCACACTGAATAATACTCCAATAAAAGCCTCGATTTATACATAAATTCAAAAAATTTTTTGTTTTTTACTTATATTCTCACTAAGTCTAAAACTGTATAGTCAAGAATTTGGAGAGTGAAAACAGTAAAGTTGGTAAAACCTCTATCGGACTTTTTGTTTAGTGGGCTGGTCAATTTCCAGTCACCAAATTTTTGGATGTAAATGAACAAGTGATGGATACAAAAGAAAAGGAGGCAGAATGTTGCAGGAGGTTGTGTGCTTTATTAACTACTGATTAAACGTAGAGGACGGCCTTCAGTCAAGACCCAAATAATCGGAAGAAACAAAACACACATAAAATGCTATCAGCCAGCCTTCGCTTTAAAAGGAGGCTTAATTCGTACAACTCTTTTGGAGTGGTTTGATCATGGAGGATGTGAGTGGCACAGCTAACTCCTATTCATTAAACTCATTCAGATCTTAGTCATTACTGGGTCTAGTCCAGAGTTCTCAGAAGGAAACTGCGGCTTGGACAAAAACGGTACATTAAATTACGGCATCAAATCGTTGAAATGTACAAAACTGGGGGGTCAGGTTGTCTTCTAGCGGGCCGTGTTTCCCCGCAGCGGGGTCTTGGAACGATCTGAAACAATCTGTCATCTATAGTAAGCGTGTTGTGTGAAACCAGTGTTAAACGTCACGTCATGAAGCTTAAGTCACATCCACAGGAAGCACGGCAACGGCGTGTGAACGGCAACAGACTCAATGAGAAGCACAGCACAATTCAAATACTGTTGAAGAGCAACAAGACGGTGAAAAGCTACAGATTGCACTAAGCCACGGTAGGGATGGCGGGAAGACCGGTCAGCTTGCCCTGTGGATGGGTCTCGCCCACTCTGGAGGGACGATGGGCGGGCTTCGTCTCTTAGATGGCTTCCACGTAGTTGGCGGGCAGCATGCCGGTCTTGCCGGTGCGCTGCACGGTGCCGTACATCCAGCCCTCGTCGATGGACTGCACGTTGACGATGACGTCGCCGTCTTTGAACGACACCTCGTCGCTGTCTGCCGCCATGTAGTCGTACATGGCGCGCACGGTTTTCTGAAGGAAACAAAGACACGGAGGGGGTTTGAGGAGAGTCTGATGTCGGGAGTTTTTCACTTTCAGAACTGAGGAAGATTTGTTTGGATGAGAGGCGGAACGATCTTCGAGGGCCTACAACAGAAATCCTGTGTATAGGTTGATTTAAAAGCTCACATGTAGGCATCGAAGGCATGAATGTCTTCAAACTTGACTTTTAGGGACAGATTCAAACTTTTTCTTTTTGTATTATATTCAGCGTCAATGACTGGCAGTGGGAATTAGGGAACTACATTTAAACTAGTGCCAAAATGATTGATTTCAGCATTAGTGGACGATTTCTGAAATAATTGTCAACTGATTTAGTAATCGATTAATCGTATGCAGATTCAAAAATTTGTCTTTTGTTGAAAAAACAAGACTCAGCAAGAATTGAGCAATAATTCTTGCTGACTTATTTTCACAGTAAAAGCTTTCTGCTTCGTTTCAACGGAATAATGTTTTATAGTTTTAAAGCTTATGGAAACACTTAATTGCATACGGCAAGTAGCAAATGTAACCTTCACTAAAAAGAACAAAAAAAAAAAAGTTACATACAGTTACATGCATATTTTTGTATATAAATGTATATACAAAAATATATACATTTAGCAATTAAAATGAAAAAAAAAAGTTGTCTGTAAATATGTTCAACCCAAAACTCAAGTGGACTAAATTCACCCGGTTCAAATTACTGTCAAAAAGAAGAAAAAAAAACTATTAAGCACCTTTTGCTCTCCACTTATTAGTCATTTGATCCAAAATATAGTCAACAGATCAGCCTTACTCTGTACTGATGCTAAGTCAAGCATAGATGTATCCACATCTTTAGAAGTAAATCCTGATCTGATTAATCGTCAGAATAAACAATGGATTAATCGATACCGAGAATAATTTAAACGTATATAATTCTTATTCCTTAAAAATCACTGTAAATGTATTTTAACATCATTCCACCATGAAAAACGTCAGATAAACCCTTAAATGAACACAGCATTAATGCCCATGTGTTCATGTAAACATGTTCCTCCTGGAGTGTCTCTGGTGTTTCCGGCAGACGGTGAAACGTGAGGTGACTGTGTCCTACTGACCCCAGTGGTGGACGGATGTGAGGGGACGGAGGAGACGGTGGTCTGCTGGGTGGCCACGGACGATGACCTCTGCTGCACCTCCACAGTCCTGGTCTGCTGGTAGCCTACAGACATCCGACAAACGGCCGGGTAAGGGACATTCGCAGCACAAATAAAGCTCAAAACTGAAAACGGCTAAAATGTCTCATTTGATTGTGACCCGTGGAGCTGGCCATGAAGCCGTTGCTGTAGAGAGACAGGTGGTGGTCGACATCCTGCGACACCTCGGACTTCTCGTCGGCCATGCCGCTCAGGGCGCTGGTAGAGCGGGAGTGCTCCTTGCTGCGGCGTTGCGCTTGCACTGTTGGGTCGGAGCAAACCAGGTCAGAGTGGCAGAAATGAGCTGGACATTTGAAACACATACATGTTTAGACCAACAGCAAACTATTCACAACTGAACTTTTACATTCGTTTGTATTTATGTTTTCTTTACAAGGGAAGACCGACTTCAGCTATATCTGGTAAGAGACACTTTAGATTACCGTATTTTTCGGACTATAAGCCGCTACTTTTTTCCCACGCTTTGAACCGGTGCGGCTTTTCTGTAGATTTTTCTTCAACCACCAGGGGGCTCTTTAGCAGGAATTGAATCATTGGAAGTCAAAATTGGAAGAAAGCGCTAATTTTCATTTAAAACAAGCTATCAGCAGGCATGACGGAGAAATGTTTTCAAACTCATACCCCCTAGTCATGGAAACCACACCAAGAACAAGAAGTTCATATGATGCAGCCTTTAAGCTGAAGGCTGTCGATCTGGTAGTACAGGAGGGAAATAGAGCCGCTGCACGTAAGTAACCTCGGCGTGAATGGATCCATGGTTCGGCGTTGGAGACGCAGGGCTGAGTCCTTAATAGATCTGCAGCCCTCTACTGGACGCAGCCCCAGTAGAGGGCTGTGTCCTTAATAAATCCAGGAGATTTACTGCGTCCTTGTGAAAAACCGAGAGCGGCGGAGATATCAGTGGTTTATAGCCTGGTGCGGTTTATAAATATACGTTTACAGTTTCTCCCCCCCCCACCCCCAATACCTTTGTAGATGCGGCTTATAGTGAGGTGCATATGGTAGATAATTTTTAGGGTTCTTATTTTTGTAAGTTTTACTTTTCCACTTTTCTAGACTATTGAACTTTTTTATATAAAATAAAAAAGTTCAATATATATTTGATGTTTCTAAAAGTGGGGAGGCTTTTATGGAACATTGAACAAATAGAAAACAAAAGAACAAATCAATAAATAAAAAAGGAAAGGAAGGATAAAAAGAATGAAGGAGAGAAAAAAATGCAAAGACAAAAAAGGAAGGAACAAATAGTAAAAAGTGTTCAAAGGAAAGACATAAAAATAAGGCAATTTAAAGAACAGAAGATATGAAGGACACAAGGAACAAAATAAAAAGGACAAACCCCAGAAAATAAATCAAGAAGGGAAAGACAGGAAGGACACAAGAAGGAAAAACATAAGGAGGGAGGAAACAATGATGAAGAGAGGAAGAAATAAGAGAAAGAGAAAAGGTAAGACACAAGGAAGAAGTGAAAGTAAATGAGGGCACAAAGCAAAAAAAAAAACTAGAAACGAAGGAAGGTATGAGAGAACGAAGAAAGGAAGACAGAAACAATCAAGTATACAAGAAAGAAAGGAAAGGAAGAAATAAAAACATAAGGAAACTCATAAAAGTAAAATTTTTTCACACTCTTCTTTTTGCATATCTGGAAAATCACCAACACTAGGCAATTTTATACTTTCCAGACTGAGTATCATTCCCATTTTTTTTTTTTCTTGTTTATTAAATCCAATAAAATGTCTTCTATCGATGAACCAGTTTAAAAAGTTTTCCTCTCTGGATGTGAATCTCACCTGACATCATGTGCAGACTCCTGGACTGGATGTTGTCCTCTGCTGGGTCGTAGTCGAACACAGAGCCGGGGTTGGTGCGCCACACCCGCAGATCTAAACACACACACACACGCACATGTTTGTCTTGTTGTCTTTGCAGACTTTCCATTGACTTCCATTCGTTTCTACAGCCGAACCCCAACCAAAACTCAATTCATACCTTGGACCTAAACTTTACCCCAAACCCAAAAACAGCAGTTCTTCTTTGGGAGCAGTGAGTCCCCACAATGTAATATGTGCCAGGAAAATGATCCCCACAATGCATCAAAAACAGAATACACAGCCACATACAACAGGCTTGTAGTGGCTTTACTTACAGCAACACAACTATAAATGGCTGATGAAAGGAAGGACACATGTTTGAACGAAACGCTTTACAGCATTTTTGATGAAAATTCCTTTGATAATGGGATGGACAGGAGACTGCAGAAGAAAAATCAAGAGCTGAAACAGATTGTCGAATGTCTCCAATCTAAAAACGAGCGGTCCAAGTCCAAGTGCTTGCAGGCGACCAGACCTGCAAGCACAATACAACGCACTAGAAAGAAGAAACAATGCACTCCGTGCCCAGCTTGTGACGGTTCGTGCAAAACTCGATGAGACAGAGGCCAAATGTGAGGACGCGAGAACCGAAATGTTTGCTTTTGAAGTCGTCCAACAATCTCTGAAGAGAAAAGTCCAGCAGATTCTCATAGACCTGAAGAAGGCTGAGATGATGGAGGACCAACTGTTTCGAGAGAAGGACGATCTTGAGGAAGAACTGGACCATCCGCAGAACAAACACCAGAGATCTAGGCAAAAAATCAAGAACCTGCGCAGGCGGAACATGGAGTTGATGGAGGAAAATGTTCTGCTTAGAGAAAGGCTGGCTGAAAAGAACCGGAGGACCAAGAACAGCAGGAGAACCAGGAACCACAATCAATTTTGAGAAAACTCGGGAAGAGGGCAGGTACCATTTTAAAGACAATGTACCAGACGGGAACACTTAAATACTGGGTGCCAGCATGGATGAATCTTCTGATTCATCTGGTTGGTCCAGTAAAACTGGTGCCTTGCACTACCTGGTGGTTCTTGAATTGCCCCTTCTAGACAGCTGCGACAGCTAGCTATTAGAGCCAATATAGAACTGACAGGAAGTGGTTCTATTTCTACCCACTAGTTTGTCACAGAGAGGGTAAAAAAAATCCTACTTATTTGACACTAAGAGTAGAAGTGAATCCATTTTCAAAAAGGAAATAGAAACTGCTCAGTAAACCTAGGGACCTAGAGACAATCCAAAAGTTTACATTAGCTTTAAATATTTACTGCTGATGTCTAAATCATTTCCATCCTGGTGTTGAGCTGTCCGTACCGGTGATGGTCTCCTGGTCGTGCTCCTGGGCGCGTCTCCTCTCCATCTCCACCACGCGCCTCTGGATGCCACGGTAACTGATGTCGCTGAAGTCCTGCATGTTCTTCTTGACGCGCTCCGTCACGGGGTCAGAGGTCGTGGGGGTGAAGCTGCCTTTGCTCTTCTCAAAGTCCTCGTGGTATTTTACCTGAAGGAGTCAAATCAAAGTTATTTGCGAGTTAAGCGTTTTGTTTTATGATCCTAAACCTTCAAACCTAAATTTATTCTATGATTTTATTTTTTTTTGTGGTAGACCAACACAAAGTCGTTAATAATCATAAAGTGGAAGGAAAAGGATTCACTTTATTTACAAATAAAAATCTGAAAGGTCAGTCCAGATGAGTGTTAAACGTTTTGACCTGCATGTAAAGCTCTTTGCGTGGTGGGAAAACTAAAACTGCGCATTGCCTTGAACACACCACACCCACAAGGTCAGAGATGGTGGCGGCAGCACCATGCTGTAAAGCCCTAGCATGAGCTGTATTGAAATAGTTAAGACTGGATTTATTTGGTGAAAACGACCCAATCAAAGACCAAACTGGAAATCTGTAGCAGAACTAGAACACTGATTTCCCATCCAGTCTGACGGAGATTGTGTAAGGAGATAAAGAAATGTTCACATTAACTTACTTTTAAATCTAATTAGTTATTTTTTTTTATTAAATTATATCCTGGAAACACCAAAAAAACAAATGTAAAAAAAAAAAAGTAGTGGACTGGATGAGTGGAGCTGCGATAAATGATGTTTATACGTTCAGATCTTACTTCCTGTTCAGGATCTGGTTTTCTTTTAGCACTAATCTATTCTGTGCGCATTTATTCATGAGAATAAGAGTAAATATATGAGACTAAATCAGTCGGCTCCATCACCGAACAGCTAATTCTACTCCAGTTCTATTAAGTAAAAAATACGGAGAACAAATAAAAAGGTCTTACTCCGGAGATGATGCGCTGCGTCTCCCTGACGCGCCTCATCTCGGGCGTGTCCAGAACGAAGGCGGCCTTGCCCTGCACCTGCCGGCGAAAGCTGTCCGAGTACAGCACCTGGAGGAGGACGAGCACAGAAGGCGAAGGTCAGGACTCCCGACTCCGAGAACGCATCGAGAGTGGACGCACAAAAGTCAGAGGATTACTGGGAAATCAGACAAATTAACAAGGGAGATTTCTCTTTTTTTTTTAATTATTATTATTATTAGAAGATGAAGAGTTAGGAAAAACAACAAAGTTATGCTCCAATCTTCGGAGCATGGACGTAAAAAAAAAAAAAAAAAAAAAAAAAGATGAAACGGAGCAGTCTGGAGGACAAAAGAGGTTATGGATTAAACATATTCGGAGAACAGTGCAGTCGGGACAATTAATGAGATTAACTAAAGCAAAAAGGGTAAAGGGGAAGTCGGCTCGGTTAGGAAAAGGTTAAAGGGTTTTCTCAGAGAGGGGTTCTGGAAGGTACCGAGCTAATGTTTTCCTGGTTCCTTTTGACCCGCTCCATCTCAGGAGTAAAGACCACAGGAGTTCCCTTGGCAGAACTGTCCTTATACAACACCTACAGGACAAGAAGCACATCAGAAAACTCTTAACACACCCGCTGGAGCTCACAGATTTGGTCTCTTCGAGCTCAAACTCGTTACAAACGAGAGAGAAAAAGAGAATGCTTCTGAGGAGGATGTCTGCTGTAGGAATAATAATGAAACAACATACAATCAATAAGATTTTAGATTCTCATTTTGCTGGAATGTTAAAAGTAGTTCATGGAGAAGCTGGAGGTTAGGAAATATTGTACCAAAAAAGGTCAGAGAGGCAGGAATGATGTAGAAGATTAAAGGATATAAAACAGCGGTGTCAAACTCATTTTGGCTTTTGGGCCAAATCAAGATCATGAATGCTCTTAAAGGGCTGGTTGTGCCAGAATGTATTGATAAAACCTGATCACAATCTGAGCGATATTTGCTCTTATTTATGACAGTAAATGCGACTTTCTATTACTGTATGGGCTATAATGTGACTATAATATAGATCATGGACTATAAACTGACATCATTTAAGGCTGAGGCAGCTGCTTAGTACAAGTAAGAAAGATTTTGACAATTTTTGAGAAAAATTTGCAATAAAATCCTAATTATAATAGAAAAAAAAGTGGGGATTTGTTGATTTTGCGTGAATTTCCACGATAATTCTCAAACAACTGGAGATACTGATTGGTATAATTTGGCAGTAAACAAATAAAAACTACATTGACTTGATTGGTAACATAATATTTACGCACACTTAGTATTTAGTCTAGAATCTAGAGGGTCGCCTAAAAAGCGATGGCGGGCCGGATTTGGCCCACGGGCCTCGAGTTTGACACGCGTCATACAAAGGAATAGGAGAGAGAAAGATGGAAATTACAGCAAAATGAGGTGGAGCTCAAGAATCTGCAGACGGAGCCTTATATAAAGATGGATGCAATGAGGTGGAGAGGAGTCATGATGGAAACTACTGTCTACGCTCAAAAGGTTAGGAGCACACGGGGGGTCGGCTTCGGTCCACTACCGAGCTGATGTGCCTCTGGGTTTCTCTGACCCGCTTCACCTCGGGCAGGTCCGGTATGGCCGTGCCTCGACCCAGAGAGTCCTTGTATTTTATCTGGCAGACAAACATTGAATGGTTGTATGCAGGGACAGAAGAAAAACAACAACAAAAAAAAAACCCCACACACACAGAAGATCAATAACGGACAAAGAAGCAGAGACGGACAAACAGACACAGCAAAAAAATAAGGAGAATGTTGAGAAAAATTGTAAATATCTGTTCCTGAGGAACGAAGGAAGCAGTTCATGTTAGAGGAATGGTTTAGCTCATTCTGGGTGTTTCACAGTCACTGTCAGAAGCATCCTTACACTATTTGTTGACACGAATGCCATATCAATTCAGACCTTTTCAATAAAAACATAAATTAATGTAAAAAATAAAAACCAGGGACTTAAATGAGTAAATTGTTTGGTGATTTTTCAAAACAAGAACTAGAGGATAAAGTTGGAATTTATTGTAGCTTTTCTCTGAATCGCTCTGGCTAAAATGACACAGGCTCAAATGTATACAGATCTGGTTAGTAACTAGTTAGATTTACTCAGTTTTATTTACTTCAGTAACCTTTTGGGAAAAATTTACTTTCAGAAGTAGCTGTAATCCTCTGTACTTATTACTTTTACTTTGGTAATATATTTGCACACATTTTTTCGTTTTCGTTTTGGCTTTTAAAATACCAGACTTTGGACAGAACTTTCATACATTTTCATCTGTCTGATGGCATCATTTTTTAGTTTTAAATGTAACCAGACTCTTACTAGAGTAACTTCTTGGACGCCTGCTTCTTACTTTTACTTGAATACAATTTTTGGGTATTTTATCCACTCCTGACACCTGACTAAATATTTTTAAGCAAGTTTTTGAAACAATTCTAATTGGATATTTGACCACTAAGCGAATTAGAAACATCAGCTTTCATGCTAAACTGGCTAGCATCCTAGCACAGACCTTGCTTTTAAGTGTAAGGGAATTTTAGCTTCATTTATCCATTTCAAAGCAGTTTCGATACGTGTTTTGGGGTCATTGCCGTCTCTCTTGTGTCCCAAGTTTGAAGCGTCTGTTGATTTAAGGTTAAATTGAGGAAATTTATTGGTTTTTAAACAACAACCACTTATGAGGTAGGTTGGACAATCATCCCACAACTCAAATGCAGGATTTAAACTGCAGCAGTCACATGACATCCATGATTAGTGTATGTAAACTCGCGGGTATCAGAGGGTTTGATGAGTCGGTTCTCGAAGTCTAGATGACAGGAGGAGGTTGAGGAGGAGAGTTTTTACTGGCGAGGTGGAGATGAAGAGTGAGGCAGGTGGGCAGACGGATGAAGGGAAGCTAGCAGGTCGGGTTCTGTAAGGTACCGTGCTAATGTTCTGCTGATTGCGTTTGACTCGCTCCGTCTCCGGCGTCTCCGGCACGGACGTGCCCTGCCCCACTCCTTCTTTGTAACGATGCTTTGAACGACACAGCACAGGAACAGTCACACACGGCGGCGACGTAACCCAACCCGGCGGGAGGTTAGTGTTCAGATCGGGAGGAGAGGAAGAACATCAAAAACCAGACGAGAAAATAACGGGGGTGAATGTCCTTTTTAAATTAAGTTTGGAATTGTTTCTGGCAGGAAGAGATGAGGAATGATTTATGAAAAATAGTTAGGATGGAGGAGGAAAAATCAACTCTAGAAAGCAAAAATTATTATTATTTTTTTTTGTGAGGGATGACAATCAGGAGGAGGGTCACTGCAGTGGTTTTCCTCTACCAGACTGATATTCTTCTGGGTTTCTCGGACCCGCTTCACCTCGGGCAGGTCTGGTATGGTTGTGCCTTGACCCACAGACTCCTTGTACTGTATCTGTCCATTGCAAACGTCACAAAGGTACATCGTGAGACAGCATCTTACGTCCATCCACGTTCATTCTTGTTCAAACATATTAACTGTGGATAACGAAAAGCCGTTAAATCGCTGACTTTCCACCTGACGTTAATGTATTTAGTAGGAACGCCACCAAAGTTCCTGCAGGTGAGGAAAATGTTAATTCATGGGTACAAATTATGTTATGGTTGAGTCCCTGCCATAAAGTCTGCAATGACAGCCACATTTATCGGCACTTCTGGTAAAAATGTCAAAAAAAAAAAAAAGAAACAGGTCTATTTGGTGTTATCTCAGTTGGTCTTGTTTTGTTCCAGTTTTCTCTCACTCTGGAACAAATGGAAGATCCCACTGCACTGAACCCCATTAAAAACCTGCTTATTCCACCAAATATTGATTTCTGAACTCTACCTGAGATCAAACATTAATATTGCTGTTTCTAAATGAATATAAACTTGTTTTCTTTGCATTATTTGAGGTCTGAAAGCGCTGCAACTTTTTTTTTTGTTATTGTTACCGTTTCTCATTTTCTGCAAATAAACACTACATTTTTGCTTGGAATTTCGGAGACGTGTTGTCAGTAGTTTACAGAATAAAAGAACAAAATTAATTTTACTCAAACATGTACTTCAGTTACATTTATGTTAAAGATATTACTAAATGTACCCCAATATCAGCCGCCAACAGTTTAGGTAAAAACAACCATTTTCTGGATATATTTTTCACACACTACAAATAAACTGTAAACGAAAGTTAGATTTTAACATTTTTTCGTTGAGAGATTAAAGTGCTGCAGCAACAAAATAAACACTTAAATCCTTTTTTTTAAATTATTATAATTTTTTTTTTTACCAGGGTTACCAGTAAATGTGGCCGGTGCTGTACATCCTTGAGAGAGTAAATAAGGAGCCCGACTGAAGCAATTTGTCCAGTTCCTCAGTGATTACCACAGAAACTTTCCACAGAATGGCCAAAACCATGCCAGTAAAAACGATAGGATGGTACAACTAGAAGAAAAAAGGGTGGCTATCAGTCTACTCAAACTTATGGCCATGTAGTGGAAGAAAGCCGCTACGCTAGATTTTTTTGCCAGATTAGCTCATTAGCTTCATCCTCCGATTAGGAGAAAACAAACAAATCTACAAAGAGAACCGGTAGAAATTAGCTTCAAATGAAAAGCTGGAGCGGAAATGTTCATGGGAAGATATTAAATATGAAGTCAGTTCAAGTTTCATTCCCAGTTGCTCAACAATGAGGGAGCATGGATGGAGAACCGAGGCTGGGGAGCAGACGGAGGAGGGGCAGGATCACTCGTTGGAGTACCGTGCTAATGTTGCGCTGGTTACGTTTTACTCGCTCCATCTCGGGGGTTTCAGGCAGGGCCGTCCCTCCGCCCACGTCTTCTTTGTAATGAATCTTTGTGTGGATGTGGGGCGAGAAGCATGAACCAGAAGTTAGCCTGATCTTCCATTTGACTCTAAATTATCTCTGATTTAAGCAAAGGAAAAAAAAAAAACCAAACGAAACATTGACAGCACACGCCAACATACAAAAAAACAAAAAAACAAATTCAAAGCACACAAAACACAAAGATCCCAACTGGAAACACACAAGCTGTGTACTAGCAGCTTTAAACGTTAGTCTACAGGAGTGTTTTAGTTGCTGTATCTTAAAGAATCGCTTAAATACTCGTTCCAAAGACACGGGAGCTTCATGTCAGAGTTTGTTAAAATGAGGAAAGACAAACCCAAAAAAGATTAAAGATGTAAAAGTAGGTTATCAAAAGCGGTAAGAAAAAAATAAAAACTATCACGGAATAAATACCAAGCTGAAATTCTTTGTATTTTCTTTAACACGGAGCATTTCTGGAGTGTCCTTAACAGTAGACACTTTGCCCTTTGTGTTTTTTAGGTCAATCTGGTATTGAAGCTATAAGAAGAAGGGAAAACGGTGTGGTTAAAATGTTTTACAGTAGCAAAAAGTAGAAAATAACACTGTTTCTATCACACTGATTAACAAAGTGAAAACACGCAAGAGGACTAAGAGAAGCACAAGCATGAAAGGATCTAAAATATCTTCACCTCTCTTTACAAACCCGAGGCGGTATCCCTGGATACATAAGTGACTTTGTCGTGATGAGCGGACGGAGGGCGTCTTTTCTAACTTACAGTGCTGAAGTTCCTCTGGTTCTCACGGACTCTCTGCATCTCTGGAGTGTCCAGGACCGGCACGTAGTGAGACATCGTCTTCTCAGCTTCCTCTTTGTATTTTTTCTGTGTCGACAACATGAGCAGATTGAAAGGCACGCCGGGGGTCGACGGGGGGTTAAAACGGACTCACAGGTCCGTTTCGGCGGCAGCGTACCTGGCTGACGATGTTCCTCATCTGCTGAGCGTGGATGATGTCCGGCGTGTCGATGACGGTAGTGTAGCTGGCCCGGTCCATCTCGGCGATCTGCTTGTACTTAGTCTGCGGATTTCAGCATGCATGTCTTAGATCAAGTGTTTCACGAAAGCCTGCCCGTCCTGCCTGTCTTTGATAAAGAGCGGCGAACCCACAGCCTTATGCTGCCACTACCATGTGTCAAGACAGGGATGAAGTGAGCAAGCAGTAAACCATCAGAATTAACAGTAATAAAGACTTGAAAACATCCGTCTACGTGAAACAATGCATATAATGTGTTGACTTGAGCAGCTAAAAATATTTTTTTTCCCCCAAAATATTACAGTTTATTTAATAAATAAATTATAAATATTAGTTTGTAGCTGATATTTATAATTCATTATGAATTCTAATTCTAAATAATGTTTGTATATTTAATTAATAAATAATAATCTTTGTGTATAATCACCTGTTTAATAAACACAGGTGATTGGTTTCACTTATTTTAATTTGCAAATATGAGCGTAAACAAGGCTGTAAACACATGCACTCCACACTCTTTCAGATTTATATTTGTGTTTTTTATATTTATATTTGTGTATCGCTTCCCTTCCATCTCACAATTATGCATTAATTTTTTTTTTTTTTTTTAAGACAAACTCTCAATCAAATATACTGAATTGTGTCACTGTAATGTGACACAGTTGGGAAAGGTATTTATATTTTTGAAGACACCGTGACACACTCAGCAGATGTTACTTAGAACAGACCTGGCTGAGGATTTCAGTGGCGTTCCTGGCTCGCATAAAGTCCGGCGTGTCGGTAGCCAAAGCCAACATTCCTTTGCCCTTGATCTCCTGCTCCAGCGCCTTCTTGTACTCCCTCTGTAAACACAAACAACGGCTTTGTTATTCACCAAACGGATATGTTAAAAACTAATCACGCTTTCATACTGAGGAAGGCTGCAAAACACCTAGGGGCCCGGGGAACAGAGGAGGTTAGCAGGAATTAGCGACAGGATTTAGGGAAAACGTAAGATGGAGGAAGGTGTGGCGCTCCAATAAAGCTGCTAAATAAAAAAAGAGTTAAGATAGTCAAGAGGATGTTAAAACATAATTAATTCTGCGTTGAGATAAATTCAAATACGACCAAATGAATTTCTAAAAATTAGAGTTTAACTACACTAAAATGAACACTTTACGCGTTTATTTTTTAAAGAAAGTTACAAATTTTTAGCACATCCAAGTTTTTATCACACAAAGTGATGTATAAAAAAAAAAAGATGTAAAGATACAGGGGGAAAAACAAGATTTGAGGAAAATTCTTTCAAACTAAGGAGCGATGGAACGTTAGTCTTGTCAAAAAGCAGGAAGCAGGAAGTGAGGCGATGCAGCTTAGGCGAGAGCGGGAGGGGATGGGGCAGGGGGAGCGTTAGGGGAGGTCAGAGGAGAGCGTGACGCCACCGCCATCACATCTCGGTCAGTCGTACCTCACACAGGATCTGAGTGGCATTCTTTGCCCTCAAAAGCTCCGGAGTTTCCTCCAGTACAGTTAGCCCTTTACCCTTCACTCCCTCCTCTAGATCCTTCCTGTACTCTTTCTACACCATGGAAGAAAGACAAGAGAGACTGCAGAGACGGCCACACAGGCAGGCAAGGCCGAGGCATACGGACAATCAAGGCTCAAAGTCACCAAAATCTCAACAACAACAACTTAAAAAAAAGACAGTTGATTTGATATTATTACAGATAGAAACACTTTCAGTGGAGATGTTGTTGACTTTGGCAAGAATCCTGGAAATAGACAAGATGAAACACATTTTACAGGATAAAACAGAGGGCTGGGCGATAAATTCATTTAAACAATTCATTTTTGAAGATTTAATTTCTGGAAAAACCTGGATTTATTTATTTATTTATTTTTTTGGCCAATGTAAAAAAAAATAAAATAGTTCAAAGTGATATCATCATCTTGTTTACAGCTTATATTTATTTGGATTTTGAATTCAAGTCAACTCCATGACCAAATGTAGCAGTCAGGCTAAGATGTCCTTAATGTTTTTAATCACAGTAATAAAGCCATAACATGAAAAGAATATGGTTGTAGGCATACAGGAATAAAGTCGTATGACAATAAAGTCAAAATAAGACAAGAATAAAGTCATAATATGAGAACTCCAACACAAAAAATAATATCCAAAGTTTTATATTATTAAATTTTAATCATTTCAATAAATGTCTTATAATAATTTTAAGACATTTTCCTAGTAAAATTTTTATTCTGCTAATATTATGACTACATTAAACAAAAATATCTCATAGCCTGGCCCTAACGCTCGTCCAACTCACAGAAACGAAGACTGAACTAAAAGACTAAAAAAATTTTTTTTTTCCAAGAAAGTGCGAGAAGAAAAAACATAACTTAAAATGAGATCTGGTATATAATATATATATATATATATATATATATATATATATA
>CAEGAE010005738.1:0-33590 GCA_903067095.1 Girardinus metallicus | reverse complement strand
TTATATTATATTATATTATATTATATTATATTATATTATATTATATTATATTATATTATACATATTTTATAAATTGTATGTAACTGATATACTTAAATATGCATCCAAAGCTTAGTAAATATAAAGATTTTTTTTGTAAATATATATAAAAGAAATAGAAGAAAAACTACATTTCCCACTGTGTTGCGTTTACGGACAGTTTTACTCTGCAACCATGCACGCTGCTATTTGGCTCCGGTCGTGTGTTTTTATGGCCTGAAATAACGCAATAAATCTTCCTGCTGTACAGCTGGGGCGGGGCGGTGATCAGTGACAGCGTAGAAGGCGGGGACAGGTTGCATTAATACCATTTTGAAAAAATAACAATATTAAAAATGTAAAATAAAGAATATTATTAGCATTTTGTCTTAAACACAATGTTCATTTTTCTAACTGAAAAAATTGGGATAAATATTGTATGTATACTTTTGCATAGTCCAAATTCATCTCTATTTCCATTTATGAAAAATCTGATTTTTTTTTTTTACTCCAAGAAGTAAATTTTCTCTTGCCACAATGCCTGTCATAAAAACACCTTATTATGTACCTGTAAACATCATGCAGATCAAAACTCCCTCTCTTTTCCATTATGTGTCACATTTTTGCAGGAATCGGCGGCTCATCAACACATTTCATCTCCTGTAAGATGTGAAAACCTTATTTACCAACAAGAGACTTGATGTGATGGAGCTTCACCATAATTTTTTGGTAATATTTTCCAAAAAGATTGCTTGAAATTCTATTAAATATTGAATTTCATGAGAGCCGCTGTGGAGCAATATAATAAAGATCAGTGTCACTTTTAAAGGGTGTGAAAGCTATTTTATATGAAATAAAAAAAAAAAAAGAAGAAGGGCCAGACTTAAAGGGTTTCAGCTGCAGGACCAGAAGGGAGTGAAAACTACCCAGGCTCACACAGGGCCGGATTTAGGAGCATGGGGGGCCCTGGGATGGAGCCAGTTTTGGTGCCCTATTCACTAATTAGTTTGTTGCACATTAGCTTTGAAGTTTCATGCCTTATTCACATATAAATAGTTTTTCTGAGACTATCTTTTTAACTGCTCTTTCAACACAAACAAACAAAAATCCTCATAAAAAAAAAAAAAAGAAAAAGCAGCAGTGTCAGTTCTGGAAACACACTCACACAAGAAAGGCCTAAATGTATATGGTGCCATGCATGCTAGGGCTGAATGCACAATATGAACAGAGCAGATGTGGAGTACGGCCTGCAAGATATATGCACTGATATATTCTAACTATTTTTTTTTTTGCACGAATAAAATCTACATTAAAATATAAAATTTGTCTTAACGCCCCCATAACTATGGGCCCTGGGATTCTGCCCCTGTTAGCCAGCTTCAGGTCCAGCCAGGGGTTACAGGCTTTATTGCTGTTCCAATAATTAACTCGATTAGATAAATACTCGTAAAGTGACATTATAGCTCAAATAATAGATTTGCACATGCTCAGGAGGGTTTGCAGGTGTGGATGCTTCATTTCAAGACATGTAAGATCATCATGCCCCCCCCCCCCCTCCGCCATCCCGTTCCCCCTCCCCACCACCATCACCACCACACACACTCTCTCTCTCTCACACCCCCCAGTGAAGTTGTGTTGGCTTTAATTGGAGGCCCCTTGATAGCAGCGCTGTAAGCTGAAGCCTGAACCTTCCTGGACGGGCTGGAGCTGCAGCTGTTCTCAGAGCAGAAACCTTAATTTGCTCTCTGTCAGGGTCTCAGCAGCAGCCGCAAAGCGGTGAGAATGGACAAAACGGATCGCATTTCACCTGGACAAAGACACCGCGAGAGGGGGAGAAAAGGAGCAAACTATCTCTGTGTGAAATTTATTCACGCTGCTGATTTGTTTTTGATTTTTTTTTTTCCTTTAGAAAATAGGAGCTTTTTTTTTTGTTCATCCAAACGCATTATTTTTTTAAAGTCTAACATGTACAAGATAATGTAATTTTTTTTGTCTCGTTAGTTTTGACCCATTGCCTCCAGCGGTGACATTTCATTTGACTGAAGAGGGTTTAAGCAGTGTGTCAGTGAACACCAAGGGGATGAAGAAATCAGCTCTTTGTTGCTGTCGTTTTGTTTTATTTCTTCCCCATCTCTATTCGCAACCATGAACTTACGAGCCCTTTGTAATTTATTTATATATTTATTTATTTGTAAAAAAAAAAAATTAGACTTAGACTTTGATCATTATTATATAAACTCTAGGCTTAAATCAAGCTAAAAAATTATTTTGAAGGATTAAATGAAAAACGTGATTTATTGATTGTATATGTATATATAAAGAGAGAGAGAGAGTTCTTCTGAGACTATATATATCAAACCAAGTGTCAATTACCTAAATAATAGAAATCGCAAACGTCCATTTTTTTTCCCTCGTTGTCGTAATTATCGTCAGTGAGCAGAGACTCTTATAAATCTAAACTGTAAAAGTTCTCAGATCCAAATTAAAGCGCCTGGATTTTGATGCTTTCACGCGTTTTTTTTTTTTTTTGTTTTTTTTTTTCATATTTTAAAGCCACCTGCAAAATCCAGAGTTTGGCCAATAAACGATCACAGATTTGCTGGCAGCACAAAAAATCAATCCGTGGCCTTACCTTCCGTCACATCCCCGTTCGTCCTGCAGAATATCAACCGTGTCATCGTTACATCCTCACATGTGCACACGCGCGCATTTCTCAACCCACATTCCTCCGTCGATTTCCTCCAGTTTTTTTGTTTGTTTTTTTGCATCAAATCAAGCCCCGCTCTGTGTTAATATCGCCCCAAGACTGAGGAGTTGCAGAAAGGGTCTTACCTGAGGCTGTGAGATCCCCCTGTGCGGCGCGCAGGCGGAGGAGCTGCGGACTGTGCGCGCAGAGCAGAGGAGACAGACAGGCGGAGGAGACGCTGCCTGTAGATGGGGGGTGAGGAAGGGGCGGGTGGTCCTCGTTTCAGAGCGCGCAGCTCCCGTTCGTGCGTCAATTAAAACACAAGACATTTAAATATTCCCCTCTCTCTTACACGCAGAAAGCCCTCAACAGAGAGCAGCAAACAGGAGAACGGGAAGGCACGAGCCAATGGCCTCCTCCGCGTGGAGGATTTCATTCCCAAACAAGAACAGAAACTGAGTTAAAAAAGCGGCTGTTAAATTATAAAAGGTTTTATTCTTATTTTTTTTTTTTAATCTTAACAACCCGGGTAATGCAAAACGTGAATGCATCTGCTCCAAATTTTTGGTTGCAGTGAACGCAAATGAGAGTCACGGTCACAAAACGCACCAACACGCGTGAATGTTTGTGTTTGCATAGAGATTAGAAGGGAACGGCAGCAGCTTCAGGTTCTGTCTGTCTGCAGAGGTTTGTGAGAATATGCAATAATAAAGGTGCGCAGTCAAACTCGATCAATCAGAAGATGTGGAGCACAGCAACACACAGCTGCAAAACAAGAATGGCTCCTGTCTTCAATAAGCACATGCCAAATTGAAATAACACGGTGCGCGTTAATTTGTGTGTTTTTGCAGACGGGAGCTCACAAAGTGGAGCCTAAACTCACAGCAGTGATTTAGTCATTACAGTTTTTACCCCTCACTTTTTCTTGTTTTTGAATGATGATTATTACCCAGAAAACATATTTATTATGAATAATGTCTGATTTTAAAATTATTTTTTTTAATATAAATGTATTTCTTTTGCACATTTTAGAAAGATTACAAAGGTGCACATGACATGAATAAAAGTAGCAGAAAATCCCATAATAAATGTAATACTAATTCATCTTTGGGTTCATATTTGTCCCCTTGCGACCCTACCCATAATTATCGTGCATGGAAATTGTCAAATAAAAATTAAAACAACACTAATTTAAATTTTAGAAATCAGCACGTTTTTGTAGGAAGAATCAAACTTTCATCTTCCTGAAATATTCCTTAAATCATAATTCACTTTTATCATCACTATTTTATCTCAATTAAGAGGATAAAGTTTAGAAAAGACGATTTGATTTGGAGAGGTTTTATTATATATTTTCTGGCAGGCTAAACGATATCATGACAACCATCTGTTACATTAAAGAGCATAAAGTGTTGGCTCCATTTGAACTGCATGTTTATTGTTAAATAAATGAGGAAATGGGCAGCATCCAGAATAGGATGTCCAAGGAGAACAACACACACACACACACACACACACACACACACACACACGCCTGCACACGGAGGCTCAGATGGACAGATTTCAAATGACAACAAGTTAACAGAGTACAGTGGTGCTGGGAGCAAAAGGGTGACAATTAATTACTCCTCTGCATAAACGATCATGTGCCACACTGCTAACAGTCATTTTGCTTTGCTTCTTCAGCCTGGGTTGACATCACAGTGCATCTCATCAATAATGCAGCGACGGCGAGATCCGTTTCACAGCGCGCCACGCACGGCACGTCAACGCGCACGTGGCCGCTTCTCTGTGCCTGACACCCAGAAACATGCGGCTCTGCGTCCCGCCTGGGCTCCTCGGTGCGACCCGTCCCGGACGCCGTGGCTCCGATCTGCTGCAGGGCATGGTGGGCTGGATTACCACACATCCAAGGTTCATGTGGAGTTATCATTTCTGGGTCACCTCCAGTGACACTCTGTCTTGCAGAGCAGCTCTCCCCGAGCGTGGACAGGAAAGGAGGTGGTGGAGGAGGTGGTGGTGGTGGAGGAGGGAAGGCTCCCCGGCTCTCCCAGGATCCACTGTGGAGCAGGGAACCACAAGCTAAACACTGACAGAATGAAGGAAAGGGAAGGGGAGAGAGGGTGGAGGGGGGCTGAGGAGGAGGAAGAAGGGGAGGAGAGAAGCACTGTAAAGCTTTATAGTCACATGTATCACAGTCACATGGAGCCTGGGTGGGTGGGTGAAAGGATGGAGAGATGTTTACAGGCACAAAATGACCATGAAGGGAACATTTTTGAAAGAAACGGGAAATATCAGAACGGCCGATTTACTTGATTCTAAAGCAGCTTAATCAAATCTTCTGCTGAGATTATGGTTATGTTTTTGCATAGCTTGTTGGTCATTTCTATCCAACTCAAACTCCTTGTTTCCTCTACTCCCCCCCCCCTCCCTTCCTTTTATCTCCCTCTATCTTTTCCTTCCCTCCCTCCTTCGATCTCCTCCCTGCTCTGCTCTGCTGGAGCTCAAATCACAACCCCGGTCCCTGGCAGATGGAGGATAGGAGAGAGAAGCTCTTAACTAGCCAGCCTGAGCCTCTGCTCTCTGCACACCAACTGCTGCCTGCCTCCCCTCCCTGCATCGGAGAGAAGCTCCACCATCACACACACACACATAAACACACTCCTCCGGCTCCTCTGGGGACGCCGTATCCTCCCGGGGAACGGTGCGTGCATTAGTCCAGATCTGGCCACACTAGAAAGGACATGGAAACATAATAGATGGATGTTCTGTATCATAATATACTGGTTCAGGTTATGTTGTCAAACGGGCAGAGGTGGGTAGAGTAGCCAAAAATTGTCCTCAAGTAGGAGAAGGTAAAATAATTTCTCAGAAGTAAAAAAGGATTTGGTAAAACGACGACTCAAGTACTGAGTAATTTATCAAAACATCAATCATTAAATATTTAAAAATTACAAAATCAGACAGAGCAAAACGTGGAAATGTTGGTATTTTACAAATCTTAAATAAAAGTAATTCATGTAAGTAACATAATTACAAAAATAACAACATCAGGCAAAAGAAACAAGTTTCCAAATCTGTTTCTTTCAATATAAAACTCATGAAATTGTAACAAAAACTGCGGGTGTGTGTCTGTGTCTGGTGAATTTTTGGTTAAAACAAGTGTGTGCTATCTTCATTCAGTGAAGTTACTCAAAGTGGGTAGAGTATCCAGAATTTTTACTCAAGTAGAGTAGAAATATATTTGGTAAAAAGGCGACTCAAGGCTACTTTTATTCAATACCTGAATTTTATTCTGAAGTACTTCATACTTTTGAGTAAAAGTAACAAGTATTTTTATTCAAGTACTTAATATTTAAAAGATTACACCATCATTCAGACCAAAATACAAAGTTACATGAAAATATTGGTATTTTAAAGGCCTACAATAACATAATTCATATATAAAACTAAAAAATAAGATAAATGGAAACATTATTCCAAATCAGTTTCTGTCCATGTGCTGTAAAACTCATGAAACTTTAACAAAAACTGCAGGTGCGTCTGGTGAATTTTTGGTGTTCTTCATTCAGTGAAGCTGCTCACAGAGGATGGAGTATCCATCCACTGTGAGAATTTTATTCACGTACCAATACTTCAACATATTTTTACTCAAGTAAATCCATCCAAGAAATCACTGAAGTCAGAGTAAAACTGCATTTGTTAAAAATGCTACTCAAGTACAGAGTAACTGATCAAAATGTCAATAATTTAATATTTGAAAATAACATCACCAGACTGACCAAAACATAAAGTTACGTCGAAATCAAAATCTTTCAATGTAAAGCTTATAAAATCGTCGGCGTGAATTTTTTGGTGTTCTTCATTCAGTGAAGCTGCTCACAGTGGGTAGAGTATCCAGAAATATTACTCACGTTAAGAGTAAAAGAAAAACGCAGTGTTAAAAAAATACTCCTAAACGTAGCTTCTATTCAAGTAAATGTAACTAGTTCTGCAAACGGTCTCCTTCCTCTTAAAGACGCGATGTAAAGAAAGCAATGACACTGATGGGTGTGACAAGAAATCATATGAGCACTTTAATGTAGAACCAGGGAGGGGCAGACAGGCCAGAGCGCTGCTCGGACTCCTAGGTGCCTTTGACTTTCATCTGGGCTCATCTGGCGGCCGCGGCTCCGCCTGGCATGAGCCTGACCACCAGTTGCGGTCTGAGGGAGAGGCAGCTCCTCTGTGCTATTTGCAGCCCCGTCTGTCCAAAGGAATCTGGTGCGCTGACTGTCACTCAGCGGCCGCGTGTGTTTTTTATCACTAATTCTACCACAGGGATGTGGTTGTCCATATGACCACTGCGGAGGCTGCTGCCCCGAGGCGAGCTGACACTGTCTGTGTAGAAGGACCAGACGTTGATGTAGGGGCTGCTCAAATGCTGCTTGAATATCAAGACACACGTGCACTCAGCGGCACGGGCGCGCGCGCGCACACAAGCGTACAAAAAGCAGTGCCCGGCCAGTTGCTGGGACTGATGTTCCTTTCAGCCATCATAAGGCTGACACTCAAGGTTTTTTTTTTTATGCCTTCATGCCAACCCTGTGTCAGTTCCTGGCTGGTCTGTCCAACAGTGATGGAGACACTTTAACTGGCTGTGGTTGGGGCCTTTGGCCGCAGGGTTGCTGAGGCTCTGTGAGATGGTGGGGGCTGCTTGGCCTGTCAACTGGTTGTGACGAGGGCCCGTCTGCACGCAGATCCGATCTGGACAGCTCTCTCTTTCTCTGCGGCTAGTGGCATCGTCCTGCAGAAAGGCACACGGTGTAGAGCTGCCACTCTGCTCCAGTGCAGCATATGCTCCGGCTGAGGGTCAGAGATGTTCAGTCCAAAATGCCTGGAATAAAAACCTCACATGTCTGCCTGACAGTTGTAGTGCAGCAGCAGATCTGCAGTGAGGAAGGCAAGTAAATCTGGAGTGTTTGCTAATATGTTCACACTTGTTTTACCCCAAAAAGTCAATATTATCAGTCATATTCAATAGATTAGAATATGTGATTCAACTACCTTTGAACATAACGACCTTTAATTAGATATCAAATAGACTTTTCATCAAGTCCACATTTCTGCCAACAGGTTTTTATTGATCTGATGTAATGTTATAATAATGAAAAAAATAATTATAATTAACACAAATGAAGGCTTGAAAACATCTACATGACATGTTTCATTTAGTTACTGAAATAAATGAACTTTTCAATAATATTCTAATTTATTGAATGAGTCTGTAGCTACATTGCTGGGGAAATAATTTGCTCCTTACAAATTTCTTGTGTTTTCGTCACACTACATGAAGCAAATTTAATATTATATACAGCTTGAATAAAAACAAAATATAATTAAGTGTTGGAAATCCAAGCCTACCTTGTCCTCTATGAAATTATAAATGCCCAAATTTGCAAATCATGAATTAACTGGGATTTATCACATTTTTAGGTTCAATTTTACTGTCTATGCAGGAGAATAAAGGAATTATTTAAACAAAAATAGATCAGACAATATGAAGTAGGCTAAAGGATCTCAAAAAGAAACACAGTCACTGACTAACATATTGCAAAGAGTAACAAAGACATTTATAAATTTTTGGGAATCCAGTTAAACACAGTGGAAGTCATTATCCACAACTGCAGCAACCATGAACCCTCCAAATTAACTACAGCAGAATCAATGTGAGATTCTAATACAATAATATTTCTTCCAGTATATTCATGTCAGGCCTGCATGATGGAGCAGCTGTTAGCGTTGTTGCCCTGGCTTGAAACCTGGGACAGGCCTTTCCACATGGAGTTTGCATGTTCTCCCTGCCGCAGCGGGTCTCTCTGGGTACTCCAGCTTTGTGACTATGTTGCCCTGTGATGGACTGATGACCTGTCCAGGCTGGACACTGCCTCTTGTCCAATGACCACCTGCAACCAGTATAGAAAATGGGAAATTATAAATATTTTGCAGAATTTATTTTGGAATTTGCAGTACACTTACATGAAGATATACGTTAGGCATCATAGGGTTACATTAAATTGACATCTTGCAATTCGTTATAACATTGCATAAAACTTGAAATTAAGGATATCAAACATAGTTAAGTAGTTTTAACTGAAGATTACAAATCTATTTTATTACATGAAAGCAAAAGGGATACTTTAATATTGTTTGTATGCTTGTTATAATGGTGGAAACATAAAAAAATGTTTGCCTTGTAATTGCTTTCCCAGGATATTCAGCTCAATTTGAATCTCTCTTCACTGTTCAGTCTGTGGTTTCTCTCATTGAATTGGATTTCTTTGGTAGAATTTCAACTGACCCGATCAGAGAACAGAAGGACTAGTTGTAAAAGATGACATCGATTGCTGTTTTAGAATCCTAGTCTGCCTGTAGTTTCAATAATTGTAGCAGAGGAAGTGAAGGAAACCATTCAGTCCACGCTTCTAAATATTGAACTAACATTGACAGCTGCCTCATTTGGTTCTGCACTTCTCTCCTTGCAGTAGACGATGCTTGTTCACAGTGCAGGCAGTTTCCGGTAAGCTTCATAGCATGGAGATGGTGCATTATGTCATGGTCAAATAGCCATTGAGTGAAATTTAAAACTTAAACAGTCCATTCCTGTAACAATCGTTTCACAACAGCCAAGGGTCCAGACTATCTGTACAAAGTGAAGCCTAAAACAAGGGGCTGATTTTTACCAGGTTAAAAAAATTATAAAAATGCTCATTAAAAAAAAAAAGCCTAAAGTCTGTGAACTGATAAGATTCACCAGAATCTCCTGCTGTTGTGTCGCAGTCACCAACTGCTTAGTTAGAGCATAATGGGGTGAGTGTGTGTAGGGGTGTGTGGGTGTGTGTGTGTGGGGGGGGGGGGTTCAAACCTGGATGGGAAGACGTGGAGGGGATGAGGGCAGACATGAAAGTTGGCCTATTTCATGGTCAGGCTGCGGGACCGCCGAGGCCCTGAATGGCAATGCATCTACTTTAATGTGACAGACAAGACCCGAGGCAAAAAACCCCACGGAGCTGCAGCAGGCAAGCGGGCCCCAGGTAGGGCTGCAGTTGATGAGTGTGACACCTTCACCGTCCCGCTGCAGCCGCCGCACGCTCCGCTGCCTCGGCTAAGAGGAGCACCAACAAACCCGCCCCAAACAAACCCGCCGCAGAACCTGTCCTCCACAGAACCTGTCCTCCACAAAACCTGTCCTCCACAAAACCTGTCCTCCACAGAACCTGTCCTCCCCAGAACCTGTCCTCCCCAGAACCTGTCCTCCACAGAACCTGTCCTCCCCAGCCAGTCATGTTGGGATCACTAGTCGACGGGTTTTTGCTCCGATCACTGTAAAGCGCCAGCTAGCCTTTGGGGATCCCACCTGCCGTGGACGCGGCGGCAGACACATCCTCTCATCACGACGCCGCTTGACCAATCAGGCGGAGACGGGCGAGTGTGTGTGTGTGGCATCTTCAGAGCAGCAGAGAGCGACAGAGGAGCCCGGAGGCGCCGCGCTGCCTTCCCACATGCACTCACAAATCAAGCGGCGCCGCTTTCCCCGACGCCTCCCGCACGCACAGGTGGAGCTACGTGAGCACTTGACCTCTCCATCTACCATTACTGTGGGCTACAAAGTGCTGCGTTAAGCGCAACCTTTCTTCTATATTGGCCTATTAGGAGCCACAGGGCGCTCTGTTGGAGGGAGCATCCCTATGCATGTGTGCTTCTCAGCACGCTGGCGAACATGCGCTGATCTATTGCAGTCCTGGGATGAGAAGGCCCAGGAGTTCATTAGGGCTGCAGCTCTGGAGAGCAGCCGCAGGGAGCTGCGCTGTAGCCAAGTGTTGCCAGGAGGCTGAGCTGCGCGTCCGGTGGGGAGAGGAGAGGAGGGAGGGCTGCTGCTGATGTCCATGGCATGTTTGCTAACAGCCTGATTCCATCAAGTGGTGCAACAACAGCGCAGCCAAGTGCGAGGGCTGACCCCCCCCCACCCATCCCCACCCCCTCCCCCTCCACTTTCCTATTTTCAACAACACAGCGCATCAGTCAAAGGTAGACAGTTCAGTCAAGCACTTGTGGAGTGCAAATCATGCTAATATTCATGCATGTTTGTACATTTGGGAGCAACAAACGATAACGAGAGATGCGAAAGCAAAAGAGCTCCGTCTGACTATTTGCAGTTACGTTCGCTCATATGCCCTTTGTCTTGAGGGCGAAGATCTAAAATGCACTCTCAGTTTTCATCTCCATACTCCCACAACCCTTGTAAATGCATCTGAGGAGGGGAATACCGCAAAAATCTTAAATACTCTTAAAGAGACATGAAAATACAAAGCTCGGGGCGTTCTGGTGGACATTGGAGGAAAAAAAAGAAAAATATGCAGAAAACAAACCACGCTAAGAGAAAACAAAGTTATAAAAGACTATTTTACATTAAGGTTTGTGTACAAATCCCATCTCCAAATCCTCCATTTGTGACAATGAAAACAATCCTGAGAGTAGTTGTGATTCATAAGAGGTAGGTATTGCACAGACACTACCAATATTTCATCATTTATTACACAGCAAAAAAATAAAAAAAATGACTCACACGCTGGCAAAATAACGACATGCAGGAGACAAGCCAGGAGAGCCGGGCTCATTCCAAACAGCATTTAGCATTTTACCTCTGCCTGGTTACAGCTCTATACATAAAACAGGGAGTTGAAGCTTTTCTTCATCGCAGTGTCCTTCACGTTGACTTGGCCATATGGACACTGCGAGAGAAAATGACTAAATCAAATGATGCATGTAGAGCAGCTCTTTAATCACACTGAGAACGCATGGAAATTCAGCATGTGAAACAAATTAAAAACACAATGCAAAGGGCCAGAATGAGACACATCAGGACAGAACAGGGCGATGCAGGACGGGACGGGACTACAAGGAAGGAGTGGTGTGGTGAGGCAAAGCAGGCTGGGATTGAAACGGCCAGAATCGGACTCAGTGGAGCAAAGCAGGGTGCCATTTTCACAAGTCTCCTTTAGAATGAGTAATCCTGCACACTATGTGGTAAAACAATTTAGACTAAAACCAGAGATGAATTCATTTCACCACTTTGCAAAGTGTCGTCTTGTAAGTACAGACGTGGATTAAAGGAACTGAAAATATTAAAAAAAAAGCAGAATTATGACTTCAATCCAGATGGGCACATGGGAGCAAACAGGTTCAATAACAGAGATGAGCTGTGCAGGTGGAAAATATCTTTCTGGAAGAGAATGTCAAATTAAAGTGATTTGTTTACGTTCCTCTTTGACAGATTATTAAGCCTGAAAACGTTTGCCCATTCTTCATAGCAAAAAATAGCTTGAGCTTAGTCAGATTGGTTAGACAGTCTTTTTAAAAGTCTTGCATTAGGTCTGGACTTTGACTGGGCCATTTTAACAAATTAATAATATGCTTGATCTAAACCATTTCATCATAGCTTTAATAGATTTTTGGGGTTGTTCCGCTGCCTCTGCTTCAGTCTCAGGACTTTTCTAGCACCAAAATTCCCAAACCAAACAGACTGAGGCCTTGGGTTGTTACCTCACAGTAAGACTGTTTTTCTTTGGCATTAGACAATTCAGCCGTCTTTTATCACTCTGATTTTTCCAGTTTATCACGTTTCAAGTCAGAAAATAGGAAAACAGTTGCCTGAACCATTTAAATAAGTCAATTTTTGCTCTAAATTGATTCATCAGTTCATTTCTCATAAACATTTCTATTTTTGTATGTGATGCTAAATTCTTTTACGTTTATGGGTCAACATATTTTGTGCTTTTAATGTGATTCTCTTTTCTCCCTTGCTTTACATGTATGAAGGCGCCATATAAATAAACTTGCGTTCAAAGACTTGTTTTGTTTTAGTGGCTCAGTAAAAGAAAGTTTTGCCTCTCCTTTTTTACCCGAACTTTCACCTTTCCAAACAATCAGCTTTTATTGACTCCAGACATGTAGTTGAGATTTGAAAATGTAGATAACTCTCAACCTAAATATGAAGGTACACTTCCATGAATTAGAAAATGTTTTCAAAGAGTGATTTATCCAAGCAAACTGAAGGAAAGTTGAGTGGAAGAAAAAATTCTTCAGAAAAAAACAAGAATAAGAACCACCATGAGTCAGGCAAGTTTGCTGGCCAGTCAAGAACAATGACGCTGTTGTCATTAAACCAGGTTTTGCTTTGGCTATGTGGGCAGGTGCCAACTGCTGGAAAATGAAATGAGCATCTCCATAAAACATGTTAGCAGAGGGAAGCTTCATGGGTTCTAGGGGTTCCTGGTAGAATCTAGGATCTTGATTTGCAAATTAAATGCATAACTTTGAGAACTTTGGGCCATTAAGCAGCAGTCCACTCTTTTTTCCCTATCTCAGGTACAAACACTCCTGAACTTGACTCTGGTTCTGGAGTGGGTTAACTAAAGCAAAGCAACATTTGCCACAAAATTCCAGGATACGTCTGGGACTGATGCCTGGTGAAGCTCTGACTCCAGTCACAGGCCACGCCTGGTGAATCTCTTTTGAGCACCCTTCTCTACAACTGGTTTTCCTTCCACTTAACTTTCCATAAATGTGCTTGGATACAGGAATCAGAACATTGTTTGGTAATGACATTTCACGGATTATTCTCCTTGTAGACAGTAAAAATGAAAATGCAGAGTAAAGTATATCAGAGTTTCAGTACTTTTGAACTAAATTATAGAAATAAATAACATTGCTGATGATATTCTCATTTGTTTAGATGCACCTATAGATGCATCAATTGAACACACCACCACACTTTTTACTATTAATTTTCATTACCAATTACATGCTTTCTTTCATCCGTAATGTTACCAGTAAACCAAAACCTACAGCAGATCAAAAAGAGTAGAAACACAATGGGGGAAAAAAAAAAAAACACAACGGAGCAAAACAGCTGAAGCTGGATAAAGAAGAGAAAATGTGCTGAAGAGTACCAACGATCCAAAGAACGACACAACCTGGTGACAACAACAACAAAAAAAAGAGAAGACAATAGAGCTCACGTGTCTGCAGGCGCTGCCGCAGCATTTCCCTCTCTGAAGGTGGGCATACTCTGTGAACACCTTATACCCACTGGAAGGGTCCACATATATCTGCTTCTTTGCCTGAACATAATGAAGATATTATAATTTAATTAGCGTGACAAAAAGGCATGCATGCAGGTGTGTGACCCCTGCATACACAACTATATACAGTATATTTAATTACACAAAGGTAAGCCTGGCAAGTAAGCAGCCTGAACGCACTGATCCCGGATATGAGCGTATACACGCCAACAGATTGGCTCAGGTGACGGTAAAAAGGGAAAAGCTGACCTCTGTGCATAGAAACAGATGTAAAACGGGTTAATTCTCATAATGTTGCTGGTTAATTTGTGCTATCCTTTCGTGCGACTCCAAAGGCGAACGATTAATCAACCGTGCTGCCTCTTCAATACACACTTTTTAGACAATTCATTTAGGCTAATCGTTCCACGCAAACACCTTTTGAAGGCGAAACACACTGAACTTCTCTGACCATGCTTTGGGAAGTTAGAAAATGTCATCTCTCAGTCTGTTTCAAACTGAGAGCGCACTAGTTGGTGAGCTTTGACAGCTCACAAAAGCAGAAAAAGCCTGGGGCCTTTCGGTGACACGGCCTGTCATTTCACATGGCGGCGCGGGGCCGCATAGTGAAGCTGGCGTTGCCGGGCCCCCCCACGGTATTGTGCTTTTCCCACCCAGGCCCTACCGCTCTCCTCAGGTCGCGGCCAACTTGCCTCAACTTCATCCTCACTCTGAAGCGCAATATTTACAACAGATAAGCCTAAAGGCACGTAGACGACACCTTTGCACCACTGTCATCGAGGCAGAGCGACGCGCCTCTGTTTGATGGAGGAGCAAGTCCGAGCTGGTGAAAATGAAATGTCTGACAAAAACGATTACCGCTACCGGGTGGGTTAAAAACGTAGTACTACAGATAATAAATCAAACCAGTCACATTGGTTTTGCGTTTAGTGGGAAAATGCTAACTGTTAAAGTAAAGTTTTAGAAATACAGACCTTGTGGATACATGGTTTTCAATAGTTTTTTACAACTAGAATCTGAAAAGTGTGACCTCTGTATATATTTAGTTCTAAAATCCTTACATTGGAGAATAGAATTTAAAA
This sequence comes from Girardinus metallicus, assembly GCA_903067095.1. NCBI lineage: Eukaryota > Metazoa > Chordata > Actinopteri > Cyprinodontiformes > Poeciliidae > Girardinus > Girardinus metallicus. The sequence goes on along the minus strand of CAEGAE010005738.1, from coordinate 18,681 downwards.
TACTTCTGTTCGCTTATAAATCACATCCCCATAACAAGAACCTGGCAAAATGACCAACATGACAAAGGAAGAAAAGAAAATGAAAATGTGCGGCAGTTTTCAGCAATAGTATCCCTTTTTTTTTTTTTTTTTTGATACCATGCAGCTTCAGTTAAACATTTAGTTTCCACATGATTCACCATGATGCCCTGGTCTCTGACCCACAGGACTTCACCTGAGGCATTCTGTACATTTTCCACCAGGTCCAACCGTTTTACAAAAAACAAAACTTATGAGACAGACTGTTAATCATAACTATTTCGCGATGCCTCTTATTTCTTTTATTTGGGTTGGATCAGGTTCTTCTAAAGGTCACATGACAGTCTGGTCATTTTATCCATTCATCGTCTAAACCTACTAGTCCTTGCAAGGTCGCGGGGGGAGTTCTGGTGCCTATCTCCAGCGGTCGTTGGGTGAGAAGCAGAATACATCCTGGACAGGTCATCAGTCCACCACAGGGTGAAACAGAGACACACCGAACAAATACACAAACCTAAGAGCATCTAGAGAGACCAGTTAACCTCACAGTTATGTTTTTAGACTGCAGGATGGAGCCAGAGTCACAGGGAGAACGTGCTAATTTCATGCAGAAAGACCAAAACCCAGGATTCAAACCAAGAACTTCTTGCTGCAAGGCAACTGTGCAACCAACCGCACCATCGACCATCGTAATCGATTTTCCTATCAATTATCTGGATGACTTGACAACATTGATCAATTTATCAGATAAAAAAATAGATATTTTTAAAGAATCTGAACCAGGTGAAGTTAAAACTATGCCACTTGAGAAGTTTTGGGTGGAACCTACTTATAGACTAGTGCTTCTCAATTCTGGTCCTCAGGGAACACTGTCCTACATGTTTTAGATGTTTCCCTTCTAACAGGTTCCTGCAGCACTTCGTGGCTGCAGAGGAGGTCATGCAATCATTTGAATCAGGTATTCTGGAACGGAGACATCTAAAACATGCAGGGCGGTGGTCCCTGAGGACTAGAATTGAGAAACACTGCTATAGACAAATAGCGTTTTTTTTTATTTTTTTTATCTTAAATGCAAAAAGTAAATGTATTTTTTGGTAAAATTTTGGCTTAATTACTGTGTGTTCTTTCAGCAAAAGTCATTTTATTAAGTCTGTCTACTCCAGTTAGATTAACCTGTGACATAAATTTAACACGAGGTTAAAGCGTCCGTTTTTTGAGCTTATTGCACTTCCTTTTATATGGATCACTTGTGGTGTAACTACAGAAAAGCTATAATGAATAAACTGCAGGTAGCCTACCAGGATGCTTTTAGAATCTGCAAGTCAAATGTTTGTCATGAGCAACACCCCAACTTTTATGCCTTGCTAGGGAAATACAAGGATAAATTTACATGCCGTTTCAAGGTGTCAAAAAACTTTTTAGTAGGAGCTCTGTCAACTGTGACATATAGCGACACAGGATATACCTAAAGCTTTATGAAAAATATTTTTATTTTGTTTTAAAATGGTATGGACTACCTTTTGTCTGGGAATAAATTAGATTTAACTTAGTTGAAGATTATTTAAATGACTGATTCATCGTGACTAGTCGGATTAATCGTGATGGGTGGATGGATGGATGGTGCATGGGATGCTTTAGAAGTGCCATTTATGGTGTGATTATGTTGTGATCACGTATATAATTCGGTATAAGTGGCGGTGTAAACGCTAATTTCTCATGTTAACTGTAGTTGTTCTAACTCAGTGTTTCCTAACGCTGGTACTCGAGGCACACTGCCCTGCATGTTTTAGATGTTTCTCTGCCTTAATACGCCTGATTCAGCTGATTGCAGTTCAGCAAACCCTTGTCCATTGAAATCACCTGTGCTAAGCACAGGTAACACCTAAAACATGCAGGGCAGTGTGCCTCGAGGACCAGGGTTAGCTGACAGTTTCTGCGGTGGTTCGTGGTACCTCACACGCCTCCCTGTGGAGTCTGTGGATGGTCATCTCCTGCTCTGTCAGCCTCTGTGCAGCTGCAGCGCTCCTGTCTTCACTGGTCTGCAGGTTGCAGCTGCTTCTCTCTCGCTCCGAGCTCGTCTCCTCTGAAGGCTTCATCACTGACATCTTTACGAGTCGTTTATGGACACGGAGTTGAATCGACATGCCGATGAATGCTCTGCTGGGGAGCTTCCTGTAAAACATGCTCGAGTTACCCGGTTTCTGTCATTTAGAAACGCTGGAAACCGAGAGAACCCAGCGGACATTGTTTACATTAAACAAAGATTGTCTATGCAGCATGTTAACTTTCTCTCTACTCCTCCTAGTTTTCCCTGTACAGCCATGTGTTTTACTTCCTGATCTGCCTCTTTTTACATTTGCCACATGTGGTGTTTTTAACTGCCAGACTGTACAGCGCCTCTGCTGTTTCAAAGCTGCTACTATGGGCTCTCGTTTTAGTTTTGAATGAAAGAGAAGAAACCTACAAGTGGGTCTCTGTAAATCATAATATCAGCGAAAATGTAACTTATTTAATTCATTTAGCTTAAAAAATTTTCTAAATTACTTTTGTGTATGACCTTGACGCTTTACACAGTGATATATCAAGTACCGCAGTTATTTTAATGATTATGGCTTTTAGAATACTACAAAATGTTACTAATCACTTGTAAAAAAAATAAATAAATACATATCTTCAGTGCAGAAATGTTATGTTAGCCACCAAAATCTGAATCCCTGTGTCACAAAAGGGGATTGCTGAAAAGACTGGTTGTTCACAGAATGTTATACGTGAGCACAAGGGCGCCACTTTATTCCTAGCCCCCATGATGCTTTGCGTTATTTATGGGCGTGACGTCCGCCGCAAACCGGAACCGCCATTTGTTTACGTGTTAGCAACTTGCTAACATCATCAGAACTTTTAGGCTAGACAATATGTGGGAACATCAACTATCACAGCTTAAATGCGGCAATATTGTTTTACCGCAACCTACCGGACCCATCGCTACCTTTTTGTTTTCAGAGCACGTTTCAAAACACTTGCTGCTGCAGCCACAAAATAAACTTGGTCTGATTATTAGAGTACAGCCACGAACAGCCGCTCCACAAGGCCATCTTACGACACTTTTCAGTGTCAAGTTGCTCTCTATAACAGGTTAATGTGGGATTCGGTTCGGTTCTAGTCCAGTGGGGGGAAGATTATCCGCATTGTGGTCTGAAGCGCAGCATCTATGGTCATTTATCCGCTGATGTGCAGCGACACTCAGCAACGGAGAACCTCGAGGTTCTGGTTCTGATGGACTAAATAAACCCATAATTGTCTTATAGAAATTAATTGCCTGCCCAAACAAAATGATAAAACACACTTGCTGCAGCCACTTCATGAACTTTATAATTTTTAAAATCAAATTCAAATCACACCAAGCTAAAATTATGTAGTTCTGCTGTTTTATACTGTCGGCACAAAACTGCAACTCAGAACTCTGACCAGCTTCGCTACTTTTCCCTTCTTTATTACTGTCAATTCTTCAGAGAAACGAGCTGCTAGCAGCACTGCTAACTCACGGTAATTCCGTTACAAAACTTAACGCTGTGTTCCTGTCGCTCCCCGTGATTAAACTCACAATTACGACCCTGAGCAGCACTCTGATAGCAGACGGCGTGTCCCTAATCAAGTTTTACTAAATATTGTGCAATAACCGAAAAGAAAGATGTATGTTCTATCATGGATATAGATTAGCAAAAAATCCTACAAATTACAGTGAAATGCCGCTACTTCCGGTGTGCGCCGGAAGTAAGACCCATAATCTTTTCCACATTTTTTCTTTTTCATAGAAATAGAAAGATTTAGGGCTCTGTCAATTACCAAATTAAGCATATTCCGTTTTTAAAATTAAAAAAATAGATACATTTTTTTTTATTTTTGAAATTTAAATGACTGACTAAATTAAATGTTAGTCAGTCAGCAGCAACTCTAACCCCGATACCAGCATAACCTTTAACCCCTGTCCTAGTGTAAAAGGTGAGCAACACTGTGTCCAATGACAAGCTAGTTAGCATCATTTCAGTGAGTGTATAGGGATTTCTTCGTGTCTTTGCTCTTTTTACAATTACACAACAAAAACAAAATATTTATTACTGACAGAAATTCAAACAATCTTTATATAATGATAGTAAATAACAGCAGGGGGGCCCCAATTAATTTTTTTGTCATGGGGCCCAAGATTTCTAGCGGCGCCCGTGTCTGAGCATATTGACATAGAGCTAAGTGGAAGGAAGAGATGTGGTAGAAAAAAGTGCACATGTAACAGGAATTACTTTGAGAAGATTGTGAAGCAAAACCATTTGGCGATGATTCACAAAGCTTGGACTGCAGCTGCTTCTCAGACAGACTTAACCAGGATGTGGACTGAATGTTATATTTAAAGTATTTAGTTTTGATGTTTATGGATTACAGCTGCAGAATTGACACCAGGCCAGCAGTTTCTGACATCCTGAAAAGAAATATAAGCCACGAAATGACATTATTGAAGAAGCTGGCCTTTTGCTGAGTCCTGTGTTCAAAAATATTAAATAAAGCTGAATGTGAGAAAAAATATGTCTCTATTTGTAACCAGTTCATATATATGAGTTCAATTTTCTAAAATGATTTACTGCAAAAAAACTTTTGATAATATAATTTCTTGACATGCACCTTATAGTAAAATCTACCTTCCATAAATATATTTGTATCAGTACACAGTGATATGACACAGAAAAAAATTAATAGTATAAAATATATTTTGTAAATTTTCAGATAATTTTGTTTTAGAAATGCAATATTACACCTTTTTGAAAGATATGTTACATTCACACATTTTTGTTATGTTTGTATGTCAAGTAGTTGGTACTTTTCAGAGATGTTCGAGGTATCTTTTAGGAGTTATTCTATCTTCGTGCTATGAGCTCATTTCCTCTTATATGCTCGGAAGCACTACAATAATCTCTTAAAAAGGGTCTCATGTATTTTCTAGGTTATGCTATGAATGGTATAGTTTCTAACAAAGAAGCAGCTTCTGTAAAAACTGCTGACAGAGTTTTCAGTGCACCTTTAACATTATGCTTTGAACATTTTGTCAATCCCCACCACTCTGTCGGAGCAGGGAGGTTAACCTCGACTCCACAAAAAAGCTTCAGTGGCTTCGCTTTCCCGCAGCACACAGAGAAGAGGCATCTTCTCTCCGTAAAATATTAAAGCAATACAGTTACTTGGACTTGGCCCTGCAAGGTTGATGAGTGGACGCTAATGAGTCCTCCCAAGGTTACCCACCGCTGTAAGCCATTGCTGATTATGTGTGTGCTCAGAACTATGGATAATGAAACCTGACAAGTGTCTTTTGACTGACATTGTGCGGTCAATTCACCCTCAAACAAATTACACGTCGCTGGTAAAGAGGAATTTGCATGCACATTATTCAGCGTGGTCATCATTACAAAAAAAAGATTTATTGGTTAGGCGGATAAATCTTAATCACTGGAGGCTCTAATTTGTGGAGGCTCTGCATCCCACATCAACATCATGTGATTCAAAAACAAAGAAAAAATGACAGACAGCATGAATGTTACACATTTGCAATGGAATTAACACAGGAATCAATGCATTACTGTGGAATACATTTCCTAAAGTGAGCTTTGCTGTGTATTTTACTTTAATGTGCATTTCAGTTCAGTTAGAGGTAAAGTATGTGCACCTCAAGTTCATCTATTCATCTATAACCTAGATGAACTCCAGTAATCAGAGAAAAGATCATTACACTTTTATCTAGTAAATCCCCCCTAATAAGTATCATTAATATCCAAAAGGAATAGATTAACCTCCAGTTTATTACTGATGGTAATAAACCTCCAGTTTATTGCCTTCAAGTATAAAACTGTCTTTTTATTTGTACGTCATGTTATTCCTTTTGTCCATATGTTAACAAAACATCTCCACCACTATAATTTCATATAAATGTCTGAAGCAGCATGCCCCAGTCTGCTGCCACTTAATTACCTTGCAGCCTGCCTGAAGACATCTGGCTCTGATCCAGACAACCTCTCCGTTAAAGAGTAAGGAGAAAACCATTGGAATAGAGTAGCAAAAGATATAAGTTTTGCTTTTGGAAACATAAAATGGAGGAAAAATATGGTACATCATGCAATATTTGGTATGATTCTAAAATCAAGATATTAAGAAATTTGACTTTTGTAGCGGCAGTTTGCAACAAATGACTTCCTAACCCTACCCTTATACTGAATCAAATTCAGTCAAAATTTAATTTACATCCATTTTATTCCAATACAATCCTAACAAGTTGCCAAGTTCAGATCTGAAGTCAAATTCAGTTGATCATGTGCTTGGTTAAAAAAAAAAAAAAAATCTGTTTAAGGAATCACATCGGAGCATATCAAGTCATCAACTGTGCAGCAATCCCTCATCCAGAGCAAGCGTGTGGTAACAATGGAGAGGAATTGCACAATTTTAACAGGATATCTAAATACATATTCACAAGGTCAGTAGTGCTCTCTGCAGTTAGAGAAACAAAGAAAGTGAATGGCAGCAATTGCTCCATAAATGGATGTAGTCAAATACAAAGTCTACATGGTGGCAATAGCTACATAAACGGCTTGAGCCACGAGTACTTTTTGTCAGTAAAAACAAAAAACCTCAATCCGATAGAGAACCTGTGACTGGACTTTTGAAGGTCTGTTCACAGCCAATCCCCACTCAATCTGACAGAGCTGGAACAGTTTTATGAGGAAGAATGGGGTAAAACTGCAGCATCCAGATGTGCAGCCTCAATGAGATCTGTTCACACAGACTCTGGGCTGTGATTGCAGCCAAAGGCGCATCTACTAAATACTGACTAGAAGAGGGTGAACATTTATGCAATCACTTGTTTTTTGTTAAATATTTGTATTAAATTGTCATTATTTTTGAAGAAATCAGTTTTCACATTGATATTGAATTATTTTTGGTTTATTAATTTTAGTCAAAAAGCCAAATTTTGCTGATGTGGACTGATTTGTTAAAGCAATAAAAGGTTAGAATACCCACGGGTGTGAATATTTTTGTGGACATTTTTAGGCACCACTGAAGCATTGACCTAAGTGTTCTTTCTTTGGCAGAAACAGAGAGGGTGCAAAGTCATCTGTAATTATTGCTCCATAATTTGCTTCATTTAGGAAAAGAAACACCTCCAAACAAGCTAGGAGTTCTTTCTATGGGAACAACCTAAAATAAAGAGTACATAAAGTTAATGGCACCAATAACTATGTGAACAACTTTGACCTTAAGGAGACCAGCTAAATAAAGAAGCAGAGAAAATACTTTCAGTGGAAATAAAACCAAAGCAAGAACACAAGATGAAAATAGAAACTGGATTCTTTTAAGGACTCAAAATGAGCATTAAGTTATGATTCATAACATCTAACCCATTTTTATTCTAACTGTAAGGTTAATGCCAATAAATTTACATGGATACTGTGGTTCGAGTTGTGAGCGCTCCACTAGGGAACAAGAGACTTTGTTAGTTTAGGACAATTGTAATAAAGAGTCCTTAAGCAAACCTTTAGCAGTAATTTAAAGTGCTAATGCATGTAAACCATTTGGTAATTTAAAAACAGATCAAACTGAGTTATTCACAGCTGCCTCTGCATTTGTTTCATGCGTCAACTGCTGCTGTCTAACATGGTTAGTGTTTAAGGGCCATGCTCTCTTGACACACTGTAATTATGCAGGAGAAAGTCAGGCAACCGTGCCAGCCTTCGCCACCCTTCCTCTGTGCACCGCAGTTGAATCAACTTCCCACTGAGCAGCATTGCTGCTGAGGCCACAAAGCTTTGCCAAAGGACACACCAGTGGTGGTGCTGAAGGAGGGGCAAAAGCTGCTCTTTGATTTTTTTACCTCTCAGATTCATCTGATTAATTTCCTTGCCTTAGTCTGCATTTGCATTAAACAATAAAAGATGTCAGTTTCTGTTACTTCAAACGCTAAGTACCCTTTAAAGATAACAGTTTTATTGTGTCAGTCTGTGGCGACAATTTTATTTGTAAGTCAGCTTCTAACACTACATGCCAACATGAGATTATGGCAAGAAAGCTATTAAAACCACAAAGAAAACTTAAAACAGGAATTTATGACTATTGAGTTGGTAGATATGTTGTAGAATATTAGATGATTTAAAAAAAAAGATCATGGTTTATGTTTTGGTTTGCCAAGATTATCAGTGGCCACACGTTACAAATACACATATTAATGATTTCATATGTGTGTAACCTGCTGAGCCCATGGAAGTTTGGTGTCCAGGAGTCATGGGAGGACGATCGAAGAAGGCAAATGTCATAGATAAATGTCTTTTAGATTTGTGCATAAAAGTAAGAAATTAAAATAGTCAGAGTGGTAGCGGTCAAAGGCTACCACTCTAGGATGTGTCTTTTGTGGGTTTCAGAAAATGTAGAGTTTAACTCCTGGTGATGTCTGCTTGCAAAATTTGGAAATGTGTAGACAATGGATAGATAATATAAAAAAATAAGATTACATACTATTGCATTGATCAGTTATGACATATATTCTCTATCAATAAACATTATTTTCATTGTATTAACACTTTAATTCTTTGCCACATAGATCCTTTTAGATGCCATGAACATTACTCAGAGTTGCTCCATGTTTGCCAGTTGCGATGCTAATCCCCCAGTTCACCACCTCCCAGTGGTTGAAGCAACAGTGGTGATCTGTTAGACTGACTACCTGTGACCGTTGAATGATGCCGCTGAACTCAAGACTCATTGGAAAAGGCAACATTTTTACAACCTGTCAGATTTTAGTAAATCTGAGGGCATTGTAGCCCCGTTTCCTGACTGACAGGAGAGGCACCCAGTGTGGTCTCCTGTTGCCCATATGCTTTAGGTTCAACATGTTGTGCATTTAGAGGCAGCTAGAGGGGGTATTCTACATGCCTTGATTTTAACAAGTGGTGAACAGCTGCTCACTGAATAGTTCCTCTTTTTCTGACCATTCTCCTTAAACTCAAGAGGTGATTTTCCTGTTAAAGGTGGAGTTTGATTTTATGGTGCTGCAACATGCATGCTCAGTATGAAGGATTGCAGCAAAGTCAGTGACAAAACGCAAGTAACCGTCCACTGTCGCTACGTGCTTGTCCAAGAAGAGAGAATACTGCAGGTCAGTGACTGGATGCATTCTACTGGGTTTCCTTAGACTGAAGACATTTTAAATCAGTTTGAATAATGAACCGATTTTTTGATTATCAGGATGGCACTGTTGCTTTGCAGCAAGAAGGTCCTGGGGTTCTTTCTGCATGGAGTCTGCGTATGCATTGACTCTTTCTGGGTACTCCAGCTTCCTCTAACAGTTCAAAAACATGACCGTTATGTTAACTGGTCTCTCTACATTGCACATAGGTTTAGTGTGTGAGTGCATGTGATGGACCGGTCCCCTCACCAAACGACTGCTGAAGGTAAACATCAAAATGATGGACGATCCCATGCATGTAAACTCCACGCAGAACGACGCCAACCCAGGATTCAAACCCAGAACCTTCTTGTTGTAAGGCACATGCATATCATTCCTGTGGAAATGGATGTATAATGATTTTAAAAAATAATTTTATTATTGCAAATATTTAACTGCTTGAACTTATTAAATTCTGAAAGCAGTGACACGATCACAATGATATTTTAATAACTGAACAGTATTTTTATGTCATAATCTTGTACAGTACATTATTACTATTATTGTTACGTTTGTTTTTTTTATATATATATCTTTTAAGACTTTTGGAACTTTTTTGTGAACCTATATATATTTGATGCTGCTGTTACACCTGAATTTCCACTGTATGGGACAGTAAAGGCTATTTCTATGCGATAATTTAATAATATAGAAACTGAATTATGTAAATAAATGTGTTTAAAATATGACAGATTAATAAGCTAAAAAAAATTAATACTGCAAAGAACAATTTTGCTCTACATAGCAGTACCTGCACCGCTCCTGTAGAAATCAGCGCTGAGGGCTGCAATATTATTGAGCTAATATTACAGTGTCATAGGGAAGCCCCTTTTTATCAGAGGCATGAATCACATCAGGTCTGCTGCTGCATCCTCATCCTCATCATCCTCCCTGTTACTCATCCACAGTGGAAGCAGGACGCTCGCGGGCAGCAAGGTGCTCATCTGACGTGCCGACGTCACCGGGTCTTTGACAGCACTTCCTGGAGTGGTGTTTGTTGTGGGAAACAGCCCCGGTGCTGCTGAGCTGAGCTGGGGAATTAGGCCACATACACGGCAGGAACAGACGCGACACGCCGTTGCTTCGTTCCCACCTTCAAACATGTGGTCGCGGCTACCTTTGACCGCTACCAGATAATAAGGACAGAGGAGAAAAAAGAAAAGGGGGACGCTGGAGAGTCTGAAGAAGGACGAGGTGGAAGAGGAAAAAAACAACAACAACATATTCTCAGAGCAGCACAGCAGAGCCGCCGACAGCACGGAGCTGTCGCGATGTTGTAACTAAACCATGGACAGCAGGATAAAGTAAGACCCCGGAGTTTCTTTTTCGTTTCTCTCCGTGTTCTCCCCTCTACCGCCACCATTCAAACTGCCAAGCTAACGGCTAATGTGCGGCGGTTCAGGCAGGCAAGGCAGGGCAGGCACGTAGCGTTGACTCGGAGCTGCGGGAGAAATGCGGAGGAATGTTCGGCATAATTCGAGCCACCTCCAGCCGCGGACTTAGCGGCCGAGCCAGCTGGCCCAGACAGCATGTGGGTCAGTCTGCGGCTGTCTACTAGCTGACCACCAGTTAGCAGCTCTGACAGCCAAAGCAGCAGGCGGATTCAAATAGGAAACACGAGAAAGGTCCAGAGAATGGTGAAATTAGAGAACTTCTCTTTCTTAGATAACCAGCTCTCACTCGGTACGTTTTAATAATTTCAAAATAACGTCAAAAAGTTAACTTGTTTGGCTAATTTAATTCAAAAAGTTTTACGTCATCACACAGTAATATATTTCACGTATTTATGTAAAAAAAAAAATTATCTTACATAATGGGAATTAAAAAATAAAGTGTTCCTCTATAGCAGGGAATACAAACTCATTTCCATTTTGGGTCATATCAAGAATGGCTTCAAAAGGCTGGTTTTGAATGTATTGATAAAACCACCCATGAATAAGCTGCTTAAAAATAAATATTGAAAATTTTTTATTTCCAATAAAGATTTTCAATATCTTCCAGACGTTTTTATCTGGAAGTTTGCAAATAAAAACTGCTTTGATTTGATTGATAGAATATTTAAGCACAAAGTTGTTATCTTGAAGTCCTATTTCTGTGACTCTTCAGAGTCTAGAGGGCCACATAACAAGCTATGGTGGGCCCAAACTCAGCCTTGAGTTTGACACATATGCTCTTTACTGCATATAATACGCACTTAATAGTGCGTATTATATGCACAGTTGTGACTCCTTTTGCATGAATTACTGCTTCAGTGCAGGGCTGCGTGGAAATGATCAGCCTGCTCCAGAGTCACATTGGGCTCTTAAAAACCAAATAACATAATTTTAGTTTTAAAAGCAATAAGGATGGGTGGAAGAGCTTAGCAGCTCTTCCACTCAAACTGTTTTTACATTGTTAAGTGGGCTGGATATCTTTCTTCCTTTTCTTTTTGCTTACTTATTGAAAGCTGGCTTTATTCACTGAATATTGTTTTCCTTTGACAAAAATAGGTGATTAATTTTGTTTTAAAATCTGAAAACAGAAATAAATATAATTTAAGTTTTTGTGGCCTTTATTCGATAGTAGGTGGACAGGAAGAAGGGCAGAGAGCGAACAGGAATACATGCCGTAAACGGCCTGGAGGCGGGAATCGAACCGGGGAACAACTGCATTGAGGACTGCATATGGTGCTTCTGCTCGACCTCTGAGCAATTTTCATCTAATAGAAATACATCTTAATTTATTTCCTTAACTTCCAAAATAACATCTCATTTATTTTTTGAAGCTCTAGGTAAATTTTCAGGGCATAAAGTGGCTCTTTGAAATGAAAAGGTTACTGGCCCCGACCGTTGACCCCTGTATATGATTCCCTCCAAGCAGGGTGTTTACCATCGTCATCAAACCAGGTGTTGGTGCCTTTACACAGTGTGGGCAGTGGGGGGTTAACACTTTGGGCTGCGTTTGGTGATCTGGAAACAGTGACTCCAGCCACAGTCTCGTTTATGCACTTTTCCCATCAGTTTTTCCCTTCCACTAAACTTTCTATAATACTGTTGGATATAGCAGTGTATGAATAGCCAGCTTTACAGCCATACCGTTTTGTGGCTAATTCATGTCTGCTGGACAACTGTGAAGTCACTTTTTGAATTGAAATAATTGAAAATTAACTTCTAATTTATTGAGCTGTGCTTGTATGACTGAACTGCTGCCAGTATTGACATTCTCTGCTCTGGTAAAGTAGGACAGATCAAGCCTTTTTTCTCTAAATAGAAGTACACAGGCAGCCTAATGCATTCCAGTGTCACCACAGTTGTGTTTTTTTTTCAATGCTGAATCCAAAGTTAAAATTAATTTGTTATTTTTCTTTTAATGAACTGCTTAATTCTTTGCAGGGAAAACCCAGAAAGAACATTCGATCTGGTAGTACAAGTGGCGTGCCCATCGTCTGAAAATGAGGGTAGGTGATGTCGATATTTCCATTCATAATATTTGGATTGTGTGTCGTCTCCTTGGTGTGTGCATGTGCTAAAAGTTTATGAAGCTTTTCATGCGTAGAGCTAGAGCTGAGATATATACACTTTTAATTATTTGAAAGTTTAATTACCACAAGCTTTCCATTAATATTATAACCTTTGAATAAAAACAACACAGTTTCTTGGTTCTCACACAAAAAAATCTATTCTAATCATTGATCATTTTAAAGATGCTGTAGTGGGCTGTTAAAAATAAAAAGTAGTATTTTTCCAGTTTTATTGCCATTCATTTAAACAAAATGTTCAGGAATAACTTGAGCTAATATAGCAGATATTAGCTCAAACTTAGCATTGATTCTGTCAGTGCTGAGCGTGTTAGCACAACCACAATGGCCACGGTTTATAGTTACTGTGTTTTTTTTCTTTTTTTGTGTAAGTCAGCTACTAAGGAGCACATTAAATTTGTGTACAATTTCTGAAAAGCAAATGTTTGCTGTAAATATATAATGTTTTTGACTGTTGAAACATAAAACACATCTCCTGTCTGATGTTGTTTCTCCTAGACTTGAACGATTATTTTCACTTTTCCTTAAGATTTAAAGTGAATTGATTGTTTACCAACAGTAAAGCCATAAGCATCTTCATGTGTATCCACGAGGGCTTTTTTTTTGCTTTTCTGTGTTTCCAAAATATATTATTATCCTCCAGCCTTTAATTATGATAATTGTTCAGCTTTGCAGTAAGAGTGCCGTGTAATTTCAGTGAGCATTTGCTGAATGTACTTGCACATTATCTTAAAGCAAGACACCAAGTGTCACCGAACTTCAGTGCATGACTGAGCGGGTCTTGTACAATGAGAGTAGTCATTATAACTGTTCTGTTGTTATGCTTGTGTTCACTCAGTCAGGATCCAGAGGACAAGAAAAGGTCAGGACTGAGTTCAAACAAAAGCCTCAAATGTCAATAAGTTAGCTTTAACATCTTGCTCAGAGACTGATCAAGTAGATATATAGTTTATTTATTTAACAAATGTCTTGAGCTGAAGTTGAAGTTTTATTTTTGTAACTGTTACCCCATAAAAATGCTTTAGAAATCACATTATTGGGTCAGAAAGCTGCTTTACTGTTCTGCTGTTTGCATTAACAAAATATTCCATCGCTGGTGCCCAGAGCTTTTCTGGGAAACGACCGTGGCTCATAAGGAACAACGTTGTGTTCTACCTTTTCATGGATATGGAAATTAAAATATATATTTCACATCAATATCCACAATCCCTCATCAGTTGAATATTGTGTAAAAAAATTTTTGTTGCACATTACACCCACTGTCTTCTTTTGCCCGCTCAGTGGACTGGATTTAAAGAGGTGTTATTGGATGGCTCACTTGGGCAGCTGCTGGCCTGACTGGGGAAGGCTGAAAGTTGTCCTTGGATGCATTTCTCATATTGGATTTTAAACCAAACTCATAAACCTCCGGATTGCGCAGTAATAACTGACTTCCTTCTTGTATGATCCGGGGTCAGGCTCATATCCGGACTCCCTGTTCCCCAGAGCAGACGCTGCAGAGAGTAAGGCTGGTACTCTTCAGGGAAAATGTTTTCTGCTCTGTTATTTGCCCAAAGTGCCTGTTCTGTTCAGAGTTCTGATTGGATCTAAAACTTATCAGTTGAAGAAGCTGTTTGTGAGCTAACTCTCAGGAGGGGCTTATGGTTGCGGTGGACAGTGTTTGACAAGAAGCAGTTTCATTTACTCCAATGAGGAATGAATCACTTCTCCAAAAAAATTGGATCAGTTTCAGTTTCTTTGACTTGACCTCAACTAGTCTTTATGAAGTAGAATACTTCTTGGGTGTTAAAACGATTTCCAAATTTATTTTAACATCTTAATGACCTAAATGTAAAATATACATGTGTAATTTTTCTGTAGCCTTGCTTGCATTTTTTTTCCCTCAACGCTATGGTGAGCTTCTATTGAAAGCAAAGTGGGTTATTGTTATGAGTCATAATCAACAGACCCTGGACACACTATGAAACCTCCACAAAGTCACACACACCACACACTAGCACCATCTTCTCCTACAGTCAAACATGATCTATTTCTTTTGTATTTGCCAAAAAGTGCCACTTCATATTCACACATTATCTTCCCACTGCCTCAGAGAAGCAAACAAACAGTAGGGCGACCATAACGGACTATAATTAAATTGTCATAGCAACGTGATGTAGAAGATTGGAGTATTTTGCATTTGGAGAAGTGGTGGAAACTTGCTTATGATTTTTCACATCTCTTCCCCACAGTTCAGGGAACTGTGGGGAAGAGAGCTTTATCGAGCTTTATTTTCGATTGATTTTTGGCTGCGTTTTCAGTGTTGTGCGATTCCCCTATCAGTGATCTAGTTTACCCTGTAGAAAGTGACTGAAGAGGTGGAGGAGAAGTGCTTGCTGTGTGCGTTATCTTGCTAGGTTTTGCCACACTCACCACATCCGGGTCCTGCAGGTTTGAAACTAGATCCATGTGCAGCACCTTGATTCAATGCCTCTAATGTGTAAATGGTAGTCCCAGACACTTGTGTAGGTCACAGTTAGCTTGCAAAGTTCAAAAAAGCTGCACAAAAGTCATGAAAAAATAGCTATGATGAAGGGTCAACAAATTTCTTCCGCTGTCTGGGTTTCGCACCTTCTCTAGCCACAATGCTGAAGACACCCACATATCTGCAGACAGGCCTGCAACGAGCCTGCATTTTAATCAGCTGTTCCATCTTGGCCTTAAACAGACTACTCTCTAAATAGATTGTGCTCTATATAGTTACCATTTCACTAGGCAACATCTTAACTTTGACTTGAAATGGTATAAATAAAGTAGACATTTTATGGAGAACACAACTTATAGAAGGCTGATAAAGTTCTAGGCACTGCTCTGGAGGTGAAGTTGCCACAATGAATTCTTCATATATTCATGAAAATTACAGACAACCCTCTGCATCCGCTTCTTAGGACTGTCTTCAGTCAGAAGCCTCTTCAGAACTACTGTAATAATGACTGCTACAGGAAATTCTTCCAGCTCAAAGCCATCAGCATTTATAACTCTTTGATGACCATTTTATGAGTTAGGAGAACTATCATTTCCCTCTGGGATTAATAAAGCACTTTGTAAATGAGTCCTCCCACCTGAGCTCTGGGTCTCTGCTGCTCCTCTGGAGTTAGCATGTGCCTCATTACAGCTGTATTTGTGTTGAAATTAAATCACAAAAAGGTGAACTTCTCTATTTATTTGACTTAAACGACTTCTAAGTATTCTTCTGGAGTTTTTGAAGCAATTTCACAGTAAAGACGACTGAATAAGTTTTAATGAGATAAGAAATTAGGAACCTTCTGTCACTTCCTTTTCACAATTTTATTTGACTTTGTCTCTCTAAAACAATCCCTTTAGGTTACTTTAAAGTTTATGCTTGCAGTGAGGTGTATGAATATGTTAAAGGGCACATCATGTCACTTCAACGACCAATCCTTTTTTTCTTTTTTAAGTGACTTCAGTTTGTAAGACATTTGCTGCTGATGTATGTCCTAACATCTGGTTAAATGCTATGGCCATGTAAGAAGAAAACTGTTAATTTGTAATTAGGAAGCAAAAAGCACGTTACCTCATAATTTGACTCTGCCTGTGGTCTGAAATGTTGTGTTGGATCAGCTCCCAGTCATTATTCCCCATGGGTTGCTTTTTCCTCTTTTTTTTTTCTTTGGCAGGCAAAGTGCAGCGTCAGCAATGTAGGTAATCCACCAATTTCAAGTTTAGATTGTAAAATTTGTAGAGAATGATAAAATACAATTTTAAATTCTTCCTAATTTGAATTGGGGCTGAATAAATTAATCTGACTAATCGTGATGAATCGATTATCGAAATAATCGTCAACTAATTTAGTGATCAGTTAATTATTAACTGAAGTATGTAGACTAAACACGACTATTTTCTGAAAGAACAACATCCTCAGAGCAGTAATTCAATAAAACTGTAGAAAAATTTTACATTTAAAGAATCTTTGTCTGTAAATATGTTCTATTCAGAAATCTTCATAATTTTAGTTTCACCTGATTAAAAAAACAACCTCATACTATGCACCTTTTACTATCCAATTATTAATCAGTTAATGCAAGAACATATTATATCTATGCTCTATTAATGGTAAGTCAAACAGAAATCTCATGTTGCTGCATTTTAGGCAATAAAATGTTTACTTTTTTCTTTAAAAAAATTTTTAATTATGATTAAATGAAAATTCAGCAGAATGTGGCAATTTTTTTCTCCCGGTAAAACATCAGAATGATCAATGGAATAATCAATTACTAAAATAATTGTTATTTGTAGCCCTACTTGGAATTCTCCATGTGTTATTTTCTAAAATACCATTGCGTTATTTTTTTATTTTTTTATTTTTTTTACAGTGCATCAGCATTCTGAAACGGTGTTGCTGGAAGGAAACAACAGTGAGAATTTAAAGCTTGCCACTGCAGTGGTGCTGGTGTTCATACCTGGACTTGGCCCCACACTTCTAACCACAGATCTGTGGCTAGATGACAGACACTGTCCCTTTTCCCCCATGCAGGTCCACAGAGACCTGGCCTCCCTGTTCAGCACCCCGCTCAGTTCTGCTCAGTTCTGTTGGCACGCTGCTCTGTGGATGCTCAGGCTGTGAGCGGAGTGTTGCCTGAGAGCGTGACTGGCATGCTAGCTACTAGCTGCCCTGGCTACATAAAGCCATATTGATGTGCTTCCAAGATGCTGCCAAGGCTAGCAGATGATGCTAATGCTGCCAAAGCAGTAGGTGGGGACAGATGCTACCTGTCCTCGCCTGCTCCCTACAGCCAGATTGCTCCCACTAACAAACCAATAAACTTAATAGACCAACATATCAGTTTTACAGCAACATTTATGCTGCAATTAGGGAAGCGATTTATTATTAACATAAAACTCAGTGATGGCAGCCAGGTTAGCACTGGGGTCTCACTGGATGGACAGAGGTTTAGGTTTCTCTTGCCCTTTTTTTCTATTTTTTTTTCTTCTAGTATTTGGTACCATAAACTTTCCCCGTACTAGCTAAGCTAATTTGTTTTCATAGAAGAGTTCATGTCAGATTCCCAAAACTCTCTACTCGTGAGCATCTTTATTTACATGAGAAATATTGCTTCCTACTTTAGTTTATGAAGCAGAAGGGTAACATGTAAAATGTAGGAACGTAAGAACGGTAAATCACACTGGCCGCTTTATGAGGTACAAATGACTTAGTACTGGGTTGGACCCCTTTTTGGATTCAGAGCTGTCCTGATACTTGGTGACATTGATTCAACAAGAAGTCTGAAATCTTCCTTAAAGGTTTTAACCCATGCTAACATGATAGCTTATTACAGTTGCTGCAAAGCTGTTACCTACAAATCCCTGTTTTTTCACAACGTAAAGGACCTCAATTATTATTGAAGTGCTGGACTACTCATTGTCTTCTTCAAGGAACTAGTTTGAGGTAATATTAGCTTAGTGACATGCGTCTTCATTCTGCTAGGAGTAGCCAACAGAAGAAAGGTACACTGTGGTCATGAAGGGATGAGGCATTAGGCAGGCAGACTCAGAGCTTAAACAATACTGTGTTTAAGCTCTGATACCAGGAAGCTTAAACATGTTAAATCTTGGGATACCGGGAAGATATCTCCCACATGTTAAATCTCTGAGACCGGCTGTTGACACAAGGTAGGATGAATCCATACTTACATGTTTGCTAATGGACATTTATGAAATTGAGTCTCCTTGGATCAGGTAAAGGTTCTCCAATCTTTTATTATCTCATTTTGGTGAGCTTCTTTGAAGAGTTTCTTGTTCTTAGCTGAGAGAAGCAGCACCAGGTGTGGTTTTCTGCTGTTACAGGCCATCTGCTTTACGGTCCAGCATGTAGATGGTATTCTAACTGCCTCGGTTG
>CAEGAE010005732.1:0-30741 GCA_903067095.1 Girardinus metallicus | reverse complement strand
GGGGGGGGGGGGGGGGGGGGGGGGGGGGGTGGGGGGGGGGGGGGGGGGGGGGGGGGGGGGGGGGGGGGGTGGGGGGGTGGGGTGGGGGGGGGGGGGGGGGGGGGGCGGGCGGGGGGCGGGGGGGGGGGGGGGGGGGGGGGGGGGGGGGGGATGTCTCCATGACCTTTGACCCTCCCACATGATAAAAAATATAGAACAAGAGATTTGAAATAAAAAAAAAGAAACCCTAAGTGCCATCCTATCTGTGGTGGAGGAGCCGATATGTCCACAATAAGATCTGACTAGTAACATAGACCAACACGTTTTCATTGTTTTACATTTTGATGACGATGGGAATGTTTCCCAGATCAAAAAGCCAAACAGCTTCCATATTTTGGTAAATATTCCGATCCGTCACGTCTCTGCTCCGTTTCCGCTGCATCCCGCCTCTGCTTCTCTCTGAGAGTCTGACCCAACAGAGGGGGGCGCCACTCCGTCCATCTGTCACTTTATCCGCGTGTGTGGACCTGCTGTGTCGGTACTCGCTTCCTGTTCCTGTGTCCTGCTTTCTGTAAGTCGGTGGGCGGGGCCTAAGCGTGAGCAGTACGCAGGGCAGGCAGGGACAGTCATTTGGCTATGTACACATTCATGGTCGGTCCATGGCTTCCAGCGAACAGCAGCTCTATTTCCGCAGGTCTAATACACACACCTGGAAGAGAAGAGCGGGTATGTCAGCCGGGCATCGCTACGGGAACGAGCGGCCAACTCACAGCCCTGCGTACTCACAGATCCGTCTGACGCGCTGGCTCCCACTTTGTCTCCCGCTGCATTCCAACACACCTCAAAGATCCCGCCCGTCCCTCTGTAGCTGTGCACCAGCGCCCCCGTCTGGAAGCAGAGGGTACTGTGTGAGACCACAGGAAGTCGATACACTGTCGCAGCATTTTCAGACTCGTCTGCCTACCTGTGTGTTCCAGATGTGGACACATTTGTCAAAGGAGCCGCTGGCCAGATGGCGCCCGTCGGGGCTGAACGCCACGCTGTACACCGGTTCCTGGTGCTTGGTCAGCGTGTGGATGCAGATCCCCCGGTCCACGTCCCACAGACGCACCGTGGAGTCAAACGATGCACTGCAGACACATACACACACACAGCTGGTTAAAGTTACTGAAATAAAACATTTGGCTAGGCTAGCAGAACTTCTTTAAAACTAGCGAAACAAACAGAATGCAGTAAAAAGAAGCATTTCCGATGCGCCGCTTCATTAGCTGCATTTCTATTGACCGTAAAATTGTGCAAAACATTTTTCCATAAAACGTTTTGAACTAAGATGAGATGGTTTTCACCCACGATGAAATAAATGTATTTCATCAAACACTTTTTTTCCATCACACAAGCCACATGATCAACAGCTGGATGTTGCTATTGATGGTTTGTTTTTGTGCCGCTGGCTCCACCAGAGCTCTCACAGCATCACACACTTCATAAAAAGTTGTGTGTCCTTCCAAGTGTTGAATCTATAACTTTTCTGTAAAATCACCAACTACAATTTTCACAAAACGCTGCATACATAGTCGCTCCCAAGTAGGCGGGGCTTGTTGTTCCACTGCCTGAATAAAATGCCGATGTCTCCTCTGATTGGCTGATAGGTCAGAACTAACACGATGACTGAATTATGAATATACCTCATGTAACTACATCCATCACTGCCATGATTTTCAATGACTAACTATACACAAACAAACTTATTCACATGTCATTTTAATTTAATTTCTAATACAATGGAAACATCACAATTGTAAAATAGTTTTTTTCGACATTAGAAGATTTGCACACATTCCTAATGGAAACACAGCCAGTGATGCCCAGTCTTCTCACATGTACACACACTCTTACCTGGCTAGCATGAGGTTAGCACTGGGATTGTTGGTTCCCGGTCCAGTAGGGCTCCATTTAATGGTGTAGATTTCTTTGCTGTGGGCCTGCAGGTCATGGATACATGAGTCCTGCTTCATACTCCAGATCTGAAAACACACAACACAAAAACTGTCACATGACCGGTTTCATAAGCCGTTAAGCTGAATCCCACTGAACATCCACAGTTAACATGCGCAAAAGAAACTAAACAAGCTGTTTAGTTGTTTAGTTTTAACTAATATTACACTTGGCCAGTGGTAAGCACCGCTAGCTAAAAAGCTAGCTGCGCTAACCCTGAAGCAGCAATCATAAACATTAGTTACACTGCCATTTGGATGAGCCACTCCTTGCTATGTGGGTATGCTATATTGGTATCCATATTAAGTATTACTTCATGTATAGTATGCGTTTGGAACGCTTTTGTTGGCGGAAATGCTGTTGCCCACGGCAACTGGGGCGCTCAGGCTGTAGGGGTGAAAAACTTGTCGTCTCCGTTCTGAGGAATTGAGACGACATGTTTTACCTTCAACGTCATATCATCTGAGCAGGATGCTAACAGGTTCCCCGTAGGGTCCCACTTGATTGCATTGACTTCATTCTGCAGAGAGAGAGAGAGAAATGAGGACATGTAGAGACAGAATAACATCGGTTTCAACATGGCTGATTTAAAAACACAGAGTATCTGCCTCCACGTCACTCACTGAGTGTCCCTGGAATGTCTTAATAGGCCGGTCCTGTCCCAGTTTACAGACGTGGATGCACATGTCCGTACTACAGGAAGCAAACGTGTTGTTGCTCTGCCAGTCCACATCCAGAGCTGGAGCTGTGGGAGACGGACAGCAGGATGTTGGTGAGTTCAACGAGACCCCAACAATCCCTATACAACCCATAGAAGCCCCTGCTGTACCTGAATGGAAGGGGAACTGCTGCTTGGCCTCTCCTGTGTGAGCGTCCCATATGATTGTAGTCTGTAGGAACAGATGGAGGGATGAATTAAGCTCTGCTGTGTGTCAGAGTCCCAGATATTATCAGCTTCTCATCATATGCTTACCTTGTCTACTCCTGCACTCAGGATAAAGTTGCCTTTCTTATTCCACTTCAGGGCAAAGATGGGGCCTTTGTGTTGCCCCAGGGTACTGGCTAGATTACCTGCAAGACGACAACAAAAGCTGATGTTAGCTGACACCGTGACATTACATAATGCTGCCAGCAGATGGCAGTAAATACGAGCATTAGCAATAAGATGACGATGAGTTATTACAGGGTCCAGGGACATGATGAAAACTAGCTGATCGTGAACAAACATTTTTCATTTCCATCAAAGCCATCTCACCGTCTTTTGTCCATATTCTGGCAAAGCCGTCATATGAGCCTGTGGCCAGCAGGGTGCCCTCGCTCTGCAACACAAACACAACATTACTGATACAAGCTGAGCTGCAGATTCATGGATTCCACTTATTAACCAACATTGCCTGGAAAAACAAAAAACGACATTAGCTGATGCTAAGTCACCATGGCAACCTTCCTAATGCTCCATGACAGCTTGGTGTGTGTTGGTGAGCATTTAGAAAAATGAGATGATGTTCATGTGTTGTGTCCATTCCTCTGTTCCAGAGGATGTTTCAGTAAAGTGACAGTGATCTATTCCTCATCAATACATACGTTTTATGGTTGAAACTTGTATTTTAGCCATCATTTTATGATGTCACTCCCTCATCAAGGGAGTGACATCTCTTCAGTGTCAGAAAGTTCTTAAAAAATACTTTAAAAGTCAAATTTTTAAGTTTTTTTTTTTTATATATATACACAATATTTTAATAACTGAAAGTAACAGTTACGTGACTGTAGGGTTATAACAATTCATCGGATTAATTGCGTTCCATCAATTATTGAAATAATCGTTAACTAATTTAGTAATCGATTAGATGTTAACTGGAGGATACAGACCAAAATATCTCGTCAGCTGAGAGATTAACACACGCAAAGCAAATATTAAGATAAACTGTCCAAAACTTTAAAGACAAAACATCTTCTGTCTGTAAATCTGTCCTGCCCAGAACTGCTCTGGTTGGTTAAATGATCTGTTCTGAAGGCAGAGCTTTAATTGGACCTCACAGCTTGTTAGTATGAACTCACGTTCCAGTCCAGCGAGGTGACGTCTTTATTGCTGGGGACGTCCTGTCCTCCTTCTCTGATGCAGTGCCTCAGGACCAGCTGTGTGGAGCTGCTGGTGCTGTTTTCACTCAGGTTCCAGATACGAGCCGTCGAATCCCCAGACCTAGACACACACACACACACACGCCCACACACACATGTTACATCTTCCAGGTTCTAGCTGACGTATACTGTGTGCAGGGGAAGAGGAACTGACCCAGACGCCAGCAGGTCGCTCACTGGGTTCCAGGCACAGATAAAGACCTCTGACTCGTGGCCCCTCAGGACCATGGCCTTGTTCTGAGGAATCTCCACGTCTCCATCCACCTCCATCAGATCTGAGTGGTTGTCTGTAGACACAGTTGGACGTGTCACACACCAAGCAGATGTGGGCCGTGCTAACCGGAGAGCTCCTACTCACTAGCTAAGGCGTGGGCTCCGTTCTCCTCCCCGTTGGCAGTGTTCTCTCCGTTCTTGGTGTTGCCGGCTATGCTGCCCCCTGCGGCCGGCGCCGGCGCCGAGGCTGCAGCCTGCTGTTGGGCCATTTTATCCCGGTAGGCCTGCTGCCTCGTCTGGACCACGTCTGGCATCACTGCGTCGATGAGTGACAGAGACTCGATGGGTCGGCCGTCGAATAACGTGCCGTCCTGCGGAGCGAGACAGGAGAGGACAGAGACAGGAAGTGAGAGCTGAACAAAGATGGAGCGCTCCGCAGCAGGACCAGGTGCAGCATGAAGGGGGAGGGGCTTGTTTCCCACCTCGTTGATGCTGACTTCAGCCTCCACATACTGCAGGCCCTTCTGGATGATGCTGATGAGGGCAGCAGGGGGCACCAGAGCTCCGTTGATGTTGGACTGGCTGATGTGGCTCTCTATGCCGAATGTAAATGCAGAGTGGGAGAACCCTGACAAACAGGAGCACAACAGAAAGGGTGTTTAACAGCATCACCATGGAAACCAAGGCTCCCAGAGAAAACAGATCCCATTAAAGTTTTTTGAACTTAGGTTTTGAAGATTGAATGATAAAATGTTACTTCATATTTCTGTGTGTCTTGTTTTGACTTTTATTGTGACAAACATGGAGTAAACCCATGCTTACCTAACAGAAAATTTATTGTGAACATGAAATATGCACATATTTAAGAATGGTAAATATTTCTAATTTCTAAACTAATTAGTTTAATGACTGGCTGGGTGATCAGTGGATTCTCAGAAGTAAATTTATGAAATTCTGTCACTTTTGGTCGACACTAAAGCTTTGTTCCAGATTTTAGGTTGATTCATCAAATGATGGCCAAGAAGAAATAAAATGAAAACAACAGCGATTAGAAATGAAGCTCTGGGTTTTCATCAAACCTGGAACAGTGAACAGCTGAACTAAATCAAAGCTTCTGTGTGGTTTTTTTCCTGCCTTTGCTCTTTTCTAACCCACATTCACAGCTCATCACCTTACAGAAAATCCCTCACTTTGAAGGTTCTTTCAAGGTGTGATGATGCGTTTGTGTAAACGACGTTTATAAGGTGACAAGATGTCAAGCAGTGGAAGAGCCCATCAGATTCTTTGGTGGAAGTGGGGATGGATACCTGATTCCTGTAGGTATCTGTAGACCAGGAAGTTGACCTCATCACTGCTAATGCTCATTTTTAATCGGGTTACACCATGAGGTCAGCACACACACTTCTAGCCTGGAACACAGAGAGGAGCATCATCAGTGGCAGGGAAATAAACACACACTGTTTATTATATTGGGCTCATAAAAATGAGATGTTTCTGGAACAAAAAAATGTTTTAATAAGACTAATCAGTATGGTTTATTGATAATTTCAATCAGATGTGAAGCCCAATCAGACTCAAAACTAAAATTGACAAGTCACTTGGATGTGAGGCAGACGACAACACAATTTTGACCCCATTATCTTCAGAGGCTAACTGTTAGCCAGTTACACCTTATGAACCATTCACATCTGATTTCTGACCATTTAATTTTCTAAAGATTCAACGTGGCAGCATCAGGAGAACTACTTCCTATCCACGATAACTGATTCCAGCTTGAAGCTCACGTCTATATCCAGGTCTGACCTCCTCAGTAAATACATTTACCAGTTAGTACTACAGCCACAGTCATGATGTATTTCACGGAGACAAAAAGAAATTCATTATGCCACTCTTTAGTGGGAGTTGAAAGTTTAGAGTTTTAGATTAACAGATATAAACCCCCCACAAGTAAGAACAATTCCAAGAAAATTAAAGGATTTCCAAAAACCCAACCACAAAAGTGCAATATGGCTATCCGTAGAAATGGTAACCGGTAGAAACGATAGACACTTGGCCAGAGATCTGCAGCCTACCAGCTAACCGCAGTAATGGTTGTTAATGACGTAACCATCCGGCAGCAAAGCAGATGAAGCTGGAAGCAGCGTGGCTGAGAGCGCAAGGGAAGACCTGGTTAAAAAGGCAGGAGCAAAACGTCAATTATCTGGACCTGGCTCCGGGTCAGTTATTGTGTTTCTATACAGAGAGACATTTTTCATCTACTTATGTAACTTTGATTTAACCAGGTGGTCACCATTCAGATTAAGCTGCTGCCAATTATTACCAATGATTGGCAGCAAGATAAAACAAAACGGTTAAACATTATGTACAAATAACATGCACAAAAAAACAAGTGTTAAACGAGTTTCAACACAAATGCATACATTCCACTCAATATGGAATGCAAGTGATGTTTTTCTTTTTTATTGTAAGTTTTATACAAATCATATTGTGACATATTGTTATCGCCACCTATCACAATATATATCGTGATATGAATTTTATGTCATATCGCACATCTCTAGCTGCCAGACTTCTAAAAATATATTGGGAGTTGCAAAAGAAATAAAAAATAGACTTGCAGCTACAATACAGATGAGTATGCAGATGATGTAATTTCCAGATTCCACTTACATGGAATGCAGGATAAATAGCCACTATGTCTTAGTCCTAGCTTACTGTGGTCCATTGTTCTTGCTAAATCAGCGTACAAAAGTTTTGAGTAGCTTCTTTAAAGCAAACAAACAAACAAAAACCAAAAAACAATGGTTTAACAACCCGTCTTCAAGGACCAGGGCCGAGTTTTGGCTACGATGGTGGTTAATAGGATATGCGAAGGAACACAGATATTGTACTTGCACTAAGAGTCAATTTCAGACAAAAGCATATATGTGCATGTTATATTTCAAAAATGAAAACGAAGAACATCAGCTTAAAATGAAGAGAGTAGCCATGATAGAAAATGTTTACACTCCTCTTCTCAGAGACTTTAATCTTGGGAGAGATGGCCAGTGTGTGAATGCTAAAGAAACTCTGCCGAAAATGTCGTATGAACTACACTGTTTACATGAATACAAAATTATGCCCATAGTAAGACCATATATACATGTAAACTATAGAGCTCCTCATCAGAGTGGCTCCCTAAAGTATGAAAACGGAGAACTTTACCTCAAACAAGAAACATTAAACAGTTACATAAAACATGGACTGCAGAGAAAAAGATGTACACATAAATACAATATTTAAGGTCATTATGTAACATGCAATGTCAAAATTTAATTGGTGCTTGAGTCTTTCAAGGACAGATATAATTTGAATTGAAGTTGGCACTTTAGCATTAGATTCTGATAAATACTATGTTGGTGTAATACTTTAGCGTTAGCAGAATGATTGGTGCTTGAAGATTAACGCAGCAAACCTTTTAGTTAGCGGTATCCACCACTGCCTTTTTATTATTTGCTGCCACTATGTCTTCCAAGTAAACTAAGGCAACCAGTGGTAGTTGAACCTCTGTTTAAGAACCACAGGCTTACCCAACTGGACAGATTTCACTTTCACGAACACCGTAGTGGTTCTACTTCCTGAGCTGTCTTTACTCCTCTATTGAAATTCAGACTGAAAACAATGTTTCACAGTAAGAGTTTCAGACAAAAAACACAATTATGTTGCTTTAGCAAACATGTAACACGACAATGCTGTTCAATGATTGTTAGTAGAACAGGAGTCACTGATAAACTCACAGGTCTTATTTCCACCGGTTGCCAACATATAATCCCTGGAAAATGAACAATGTGTTATTCTGGGATTAATGACAGAGTGCAGTGCCATCAGAACTTGAGCCGGCTGTTTCTGGAAGCAGTCAGGGTCATGGTGCTGTTAAGCCTGAGACACATTTCTCAGCTATTGCTACACTTCCACTGTGTTCTCTGAGAAAATACCTGCTCAACAAGTTGAAAGGTCAAACTCTGCTTCTTCCTTCAATCACAAGAAAGGTCTACAAACATGTATTATGCAAGGCCCGGCTCAGGCTGGCTGCCACAGCGATAGTCCTGTACATGGTTTCCATTAATGTGATCACAGTTACCTAGAGATCTGTGTGTCTCAACCGGTGACTGTACCAGAACATAAACTAGAGACGCTCTCTCAAAACACACACCTGCTGTCGCACATGAAGGGAAAATGCTTTGTTCCTACATCCCATAAACATCTCAACAAATTTATTTCAATCAGACTGATGGAATTACAGAAAGTGAACCCTGGTTTGTTTTAACCATAAACCATAAAGTGTGGTTTATGGTTAAAGACAACAGCCACCATATTACCCCTGTGTAGGTCATAAAAAACATAAAAACATTAATCTGATTGTTCAGTATTTCACCTACCAACAAGCAATCCAAGCCAGTAAAGTAATATTAAATTTAATTTCTGGTTAATTCTTCAAGCTGGGTCGAACTTCCAATGTTTTTAAAGTTTTTAGCATTTTTCTACGAAATTAATTAAATTTTTTGGGGAAAAGATCAGGAATATACAGTAAAAATTAGTAATTCAAAGGTTGGTTACTCTTCATTGATGACCTAATGTGATGAATGAAGCAACAGCACAAAAAATGGATGCATTCAGTACACACACCATGTAAAATGACACAGCATTAGTGTGTTTGTGTCGTTATTGTTGCCAATTTTAAGAATAGGACGTGTTGACTTATTACCGTGACCGTTAGACACAGCACCTTCACAGGAGAATAAAGCTGCCAGTGCTCATCTGTGGACTCTGTATAACCCCCAGGACATCAAAGGAGAAAAAGTTATGTGTGTTTCTCTGACATGTTGGCTCAGCAGATCTGCAGCTTGGACCATTGGTGGAAAGTGAGATTTAACTGTTTTCTATAGAAAGGTTTCCCCAAGTGTATTAAAACCATGGCAGGCGGCCTGGCTTTACTGTGAGCGAATATAACTTTGTGAGCAAAGAATGACGTGCGGTGTGTGTGTGTGTTTACATCTCAAACACAATACATGTTCAGGCTTTGCTCTGTGTCTGCTCTTGCAACTTTGATCAAATTAAAGTCATTTAATTGCCAGCAGTCAATCACAGACAGGTCTTTTTTTAACCAGAGTATCCCCTGGATCCACTGGCCGATTACTTTATTAGGATTTAACTGAAGTGCAAAAATTTATATTTCTTTTAATTGTGTTGCAGTGTCTGCTTTTTTAAGACTCTGTAGTTGGTGTTTAACTATTGTCAATGTTGTCTTCCAATTACAAATAATTGCCTAGTTATATTTTCTGCCAACTTCTAACATTTCTAATACAAAAACACAGTAGACGGCCGGTGGACTTCACTGGCCACCAGGCTTAGCTGGGTTTCTGGGGTACACCCTCCAACTACTGGCTTTTACGAAATGAGTTAAAGTAACCAGTAAATAATATAGAAAACACAGACTGAAGTTTACAGTCGCTGTGCACTTTTATGAGATGCTCAAGATAGTTTAAAATTCTCTGTGTCAGGACACTTAAAACTTGTTTCACAGTGATTGCTTGTTCACACAAGGAGTGAAATCGCCTCTGAGCCTAATGTAAATATTTTATGACCCCTCCTGGCAGGGAGGCTACATGAAAACTGTTCTCAGGTCTCTGTTACAACAGATAGCAGAATAAAACAATCCTAACTGGCTAAATGTCTATCATCCGATTAAAATTAGAACCAGAGATTGGAAAACTACAAAACTCAAGTGTTTTTTTAAAATATGACTTGTAAAAACGGTTCAAATTAAACAATAAAATGTACAGTATATCCGATAGTGGAGGCAACTGTGAATAAAACGGAAAATAAAAGGGATATTATCCATCTAATTAGTTCAACATCATTCCATCTTAAATGGTCACAAGCAGAAATAATCTAAATTAAAGCTGAATCAGCGTTTATGGCCCTCACAGCTCGGCGTCGCTCTGGTCATGTGGCCACTGCCGCCGCTGGAGCTCCGGCACTGCCAACAAGCTTGTTGCTTGTTTGTTGTTGTCATAGTACATCCATAGCAACCCCCTATCCAGGTGGCTGTCATGGTTGCAAAGTTCGTGGAAGTGTGACGTCTCATAACCATGCATTATTTTTAGGAATAGGAAAAAAGCAATAGCACACTTACTGACTAATTTGAGCAAAATTACAAATTTTATCTAAATAGCCGATTTCCTACTTGCTTTAGAACATGGCTTCAAGAGACTCTTTAGTAGCTCCTCACATAAACGTGTATCAAATTTCAGGATTGTCAGTCACGCCCCGTAAATATGCTCAAAAACTCATGATTTTGATCACTTTTAATCCCCCATTTCTTAACAACATACTGACCAAAGATGAAGCCGATGGCTCAAAATCCCTAAAGGACTTTGCTAAAGTTCAATGTGTGTAAATACAAAAAATGGCCTAAATCTGCCACACACATTTTAGGGCATACCTCCAAGAGACTTTTTTTTTCCTCTTGATTCGGGGGTCAACTTATGTATCATATTCCAGATCTCTATGATATGTGCAGCATCTCCCCTGCTATTATCCAGGGGGGTAGAGCCCCAACCCAACCCGCCCTTCAAGGAGATCAGAAGAGGCGCAAGGCAAAGATATCAGCGTTTTTTAACACTATCGTGGTCTCAGTGCGACGCTCAGGAAGAGTGCAGCAAATGTCATGGTTGGACAGCGGGAACGGGTTGTCCCATCAGACTAGTAGTCCTTCAGTTTCTGAAACCACACAAAGAAAACCTTGTAAAAGCGCAAACAAGTCAGTACAGTTCAAATGATCTTGTCTCTTAAGACCGCTGGGGGGTTAGATGTGTCAAGTTTTAGCAGCAGATTGCACTCCTGTAAGTAGCAGGAGGACTAACTGTTTTTACTGTTAGTAAAAGCTGGTAAGGGTGCACTGATTGAAGTTTTCTGGTCAATCACGTTATTAAAACTTGACATGTTTCAATGCTTGTTCTACATATCTAAAAAAATAAATAAATAAATAAAAAGCGGATAAAAGCAGTGAACATCTTTAAAATTAACACCAAGAAATGCACTGTAATGTAAAGAATTTGCCCCATGTATTTGAAAGCTCCCTTTAGCAGCAGCAGCAGAATGTTATAAGTAGATCCGGGCTTTGTGAAGCCATCCAGCAGCTATTTTTAAACGACCATTTTTCTGTTCCCTGTCCTCGACCCAGTTTGAGCTGCAGAGACCGCTCAGGCAGTGATAACTTCAACGCTGTAAGTCAGCAGCGCTGTCTGTGGAACACTGAAACTTTGTAAACAACAAGCTGCATTTCCCTTCGCTGCAGTGGCGCTGTGGAGCCACAAACTGCAGCAGCTCTGTTCACAGAGAGGGACAGTGGCAAGTGGGGAATCTCCGTCTTTGCTTCCCAACCCCCTCTTCTCCTCTCCTCTCTCTGAGACAACTGCCAGCAGCAAACTGGTGAGTACAAGTCAATCCAACTCCACTTCTGGAGCCACACAAAGACCGATCCATCAGCAGGAGGAGGAGCAAGAGGGCGACCAGGATGCGTTTCAGCACTTGATAAAGAACAGAAGATATGAAATGACTACATTCAAAACCAATTCTGAAAGAGGTCATGTATGTTCTTACTGAGCTGAAACTTAAAATTTTACCTAGCGAGTCTATAGATCTGTTATAGAACATGAGTGGCATAGAAGGAGTCAGTAAATAAACTGGCTTATGAGTGCACTGCACCTCAGTGGCTTTTTTTTACGTTTTATTTTCCACAATGTTTATCTGAACCATGTTATCACAACAACAGAAGTTCATTTTTCTGTGAAAAGTAAAAACCCAGTCACATATAACCTGACATGTTTAAAGACCATTTTGCTTTGTTGCCAATTAAATAAAATCTTAGGAACTGCCGTCCTGACAGAGAGTGCTTAAAGGTATTTTCACACCTTGTAGTCTGGTATACTGGGTTTGATTGGGGACCAAAACTGGAACATTTTCAGCTGGTGTGGTTTGCCTTCACACTGCACTGCGACAAACAATCCAAACTAATTGAAAAACCTGTTCCTCCCTTCGCCTCTGGTGGCACTGCACCGAGAACTGCTGAAGGAAACAACATAAAAACCTATGAAGAAGACCAGCACAGTTTCCTGCTTCCCAAAATCTAAATAAAAATGGCGTAGCATCAGATTTCTTCATTGATATACATTATAATGAAGAAATGTAGCTGATAGGTGTGGTGGAAACTTACTACAAGTTAACTTCTGCTGATCATGTTATATTAGATGCTTGTGAACTCTCACCAAAAGAACTATTTGGGTTACATGGACAAGGTTGGAAGTTGTTTTCTACAGCTGCATCAGAACCAGACTGTCTCGCCCCTTGTTTTGAATTCCTTATCCTTGGTATAAAACTCAAGTGTTGTCTCTGCCTGGCAGAGCTTTTCACCCAGATCTGCTTCATTATTGATTGTCTTACAAGCTCTCTGTATTGTGCACAATATATGAATAAACCTGATTGAGTGATTTCACCTGACAGTGCTTGGTAAAAATAGTTTTTTCCACATCGGCTATCAGTGACAGTCCTGCAGGCACCATTGAGTCCTGTCGACTGTTCCAACGCAGAATGAACAGGAATCTGTCACAAAAATGGCCATAGTGCCCTTATTTCTTACCCAATTTCTATAAAATATGGTTTAAGTTAAGCTGAGAAATTTGCTGATGTTTTGATATGTAAAGTTTGTATTTTCCCAGAATACAAATCTATGAACAGTTTTGTTTCTGCCGGTCCTGTCAAGACGAAAAAGAGAGCTAAGCAAAATCATCATTTATATTGGTCAATTTAATTTTACATAATTTCCACTGTTAAAATTTAACAAACTATGACTCCTATGCTTTATGAAATATTTTCTCCTGTATGACATATGAATATCACCACTTTCTAGAAACAAACAAGGCAATTTTATGTAATTTATTGAAGTTTCAGAAATTACTTGGCTGCAGTGCACCACAGCAAAGTTACCTGATAGAGTCGGGTCCCTCCTTAAGAACATTTTCATGCATTATTTGAAGGATGTTGTGCAACATTTACCAAACACATAAGTGATGAAGCCTGAGAGAGTTCATCTCATTCTTCACACCAGCGGAGATTTGCTTTAAGGAGAAACAATTAATAACCCAGCAATTTTTAGAAAAATATATTCTAAATCTATATGAATACAATTGAAATTGTAGTGACAAGACATGGTTGCACAAAACTGACAAAAATCCATCCACGATTGGCATGATTTTGTCTGGTGTGATTAGAATCGATAAACTTTACCTGAGGTCATCAGGGCGCACCGTCCTTCATGTTTTAAATTGGCCCATGATCCAGGACTAGGTCTTCAATAAATGAAGCCTGTTCATGCAGGGAAACACCTAAAACATGCAGGACCAGAGAATACACTAGCCTAAACCACCTCTGGATTGTTCATGTGATCTTTAGGGTACTCAAGAACAACAACAACAACAACAACAAAAACTTCAACAGAGCAACTGATGAGAGACTGAATGTTTGCGAGCACTGTAGGAAAATATTTCCATAAATCGAATTAACAATAATAAATCTACAGATTTATTGCAATCTATTGCAAGTTTTTGACCGATCAGCAATCTTTAAAAAGTATGACCTGATTCTGATTTTTGACGATACTGATTACCGAGTTGCTAAGTTGGCAGAAGCAGGGCGTCTATTGTTAACTGTAAATGTGCAGACATGACCTGGTGGGCGTGTCTGTCAGTCAGCAGAGCAACAGGAGACAGTGACTGTATTTCAGACCTTTATTGAGGTAAAACTAAGATGAGTCGATCAGATCGGTTTCACATGCAAGTACCGGCTGATCACCGATGTCAGAAAATTAAAGAAAGCTGGGCTGATTCATCGGTGAATCCCTTATTAAAGTATGATGGTGAATGAACTTTCCTGATCATTAATGGTGAAGAAAGAAAAAAATCACTTAGCAGTTTGCAGTTGTCCGGTGAGGCAGAATTTTTAACATTATTTGAAAAGGAAGACAAAACGATACAATTTCAAAGCTTTAACAATTTATTGTGGGATTAGTGAGACCAGAGATTAGCCATGGCTACAATGACAAACTCAAACAGCAGTGACAATGAATTTTCTGAAGAAAAAGCAGATCATACTTTAACTGAATTATCTGAAAAGGTTTCACACTTTTGAACACAACGGATGAAGTCAGAGCATAGTTCCTGTCTGCTGCTGTCCTCATCTTGCTCTGTGATGATATGAATACAGGAAACTCTGACTAGTTTCCACTGAATTTAAATGCTCGATCTAAAGGATATGTCTCTCATTAAGGTGGATTCAACAGCTGGCTTGTTTGATCAAACTGAGAAGAATTTGTTTTCTGTTCCGAGTCAATAATTTGGTGGCGCATTACTGAAAACCAAGCAGGTCCATGTGGCATTGGAGAGTGAAGTGGCAGGGCAGTATACCTGACTGGCTGCTGCTTGTACCACAAAACCTGCTTGGTACCATTTACAGCTTCTGACTGAAGCCTGGTGGTTTGGATCCAGTTTTAACGAGAGACATTTATTTCTCTCTTGCCAAACCAATTCCAAACTGAAACCGCACATTACCAATTAATAATGGTGATTTTGATTCAAACCACACAAAGTCTCGAATGTTTTTCCCAAACACGGCTACATGTCATCATGTGGAGCTCTTGGTCTTGTGTGGAGAACGCTCCTGGTCGTGTTGGTGGCCCTGTTCTTGAAAAACAATACAAACATCTGCTGTGATGAAGTGATCAGAAATTGTAAAGACGCACCTGTCCACTGACAGGCAAGTGTTTTCTGTATGTTTGGTGATTTTTATTCAGCTTTCAAATATTGTTCATTAAAATCATAGTTTAAGCCTGTGTAGGAGCGATGGGGTAAAACAGCATTAGAATTTTGCATTTACCATAAATTCATTTGATAATCAACCAAAAAGCATTTCCAAAAAAAAAAAACATTTTAATTTCTGCAATTTCACCAAATGTACAGAACTTGCATTTGATAAATGTACTCTATATAATATGGAGTATGTTGTGTTTTAAGCGTTTAGTGGTGGGATTCCATTAAGATTTTCCTCTAGAAAGAGAACTTCACCCCAGTTCTAAAGTCCCTCCACTGGCCCCCTGGAGCTCACAGAATAGACTTTAAAATACTGTTAGTTTATGAATCACTGAATAGTTTAGCACCACAATACATTAAAGATCTGCTGTTGTATCAACCTTCCAGACTTCTCAGGTCTTCTGGTTCTGGTCTGCATCTCCAGAACCAAACATAGAGAAGCAGCGTTCAGCTTCTGTGCTCCACTAATGTGGAACAAAACTGCAAAGCAGCCGAAACACTGAGTTTAAATATAAACTAAAAACCCACCTGTTTAGAGCTGCTTTCGAGATATAAATAAAACATTAATCAACATTCTGATGTGTAACGACGGCACTTCATAATTGAGGACTGTGTGTTCTACAACTTTGTATTTTTTTGTGATTTTATAAAGCACTTTGAACTGCCATGTTGCCATGTAAATAAACTTGATTGGTTGATTGATCAAGTTGACCACAGGGTCTGTAATTAAACTGCAATAAACCACAAACCATTGACAAAATAAGCAACTTTTTCAATCCCAAAATCTTTCCTGCTGCTAAATTGCTGAATAAATAATAATGTTGGGCGACTAGACGAGAGTATGAATGACTGGCAATAGGCTGTGCCATTCGCCATTTGATTTTTTTTTAAGAGTGATTTTTTTAATTAACTTTTTGCCTGTGTTACTTTCTTAATTACAGTAATAATGCTTGATTGACACCAAAAGAAACAACTCACAGAAAAAACAGCTAATGCCATTTTTAATGGGCTAAACAAACTCCTTCCAGCTGTAAGCAACGTTCTTATTTTCCCTTCAAGTGCAACGGCTATTTATTTACTAAACCTGGATCAGAACGCTAGTATCCTGAATTCAGAAAATACATTTAAATAATAACTGCAAGGACTAAGCCAACTCTAAATCAGATTCAAAGCGTAACAGAGCAGCTTTTACCAACTTCAAGCCTCATGGTTTTAACGAAGGATAAGACTGAAAAAATAAAGATATAAAATAAACATTGCTTAAAAACAAGAAGTAATTTGTCCCTTTTACACTTAGCAGTTCAATAATCTCATTGCCATTACGGTCTGAAAAATATATTTCTTCTTAGTATTATTTGTGGCCAAACATGCTATATTAGCAATATCATTTTACCTTTTATCTAAAAAAGAAATCCCTAGTATTTATTTCCTTTAGATTTTTTTGTGTCATGATTGACTGTGTTTTATTTCAATTATGTTCTTGTCCTGCTTTGCTCAAACCCCTGTGTGAATTATTGCTAGAGATGTCTTGCCATATAATTTATTCCACTGTATTTAGTTGTTTGTTTATTCTTGCAATTGTTCTTTGTGCATTTCTATTTAGTTTTCTTTGGTTATGGAAGTTAATTTGGCAGTGGCAGTGATGGAAGTTACTTTGAAAAAGTAACTTTAATCGGATTATTGATTACTCCTTGAAAAAGTAACTTAGTTAGATTACTGACTACTTGACTTTTAAAGTAACTAAGTTACATTAAAGTAACTTTTTTAGTTACTTTCAGCAGCTGCTAACAACAACGCTCCGCCACCTGTGAAAATTACATTGATCTTTGCCAATACGTAATTGCAAGTTATTATATAATGGTGACATCAACTGTGTGTCTCCACTTTTAAGGTTGAACTGAAGAGGAGATTTTTTTAATGGTTACAACAGTACAAAAAAACTTGAGTAATTTGTGTGTGTTTTTGTGTGGTCCACTATCGTCTAGAAAACTCTAAGAATGATTTTAAAGCCCCCTCCTCCTCTCCCCCCAGCCTCCATGTTGTGCTTTACGGCCCTGCGTTTGCTGTCAGAGCTCCTCCTGCCGCTCCACAACTCAGGTGGCTGCTGCACAGATTTGTGACACTTATGTTAATGTTAATAATTATAGTGGCGTTTAGTTGCACAATTTTACGGACTCGTTCATTCGTGGCTGTTTTAACGTTTATTGCGCTGGTCATATTAGCCTCGATGTCTGCAGTTTTCTGGATAGCTCGACGTAATTCACAGGTGATATATTAACTTGACATTAACAAAGACACAGCGGGACGGATCATCAGGGAAATGATGGACAGGGAGAGCCTGACTAAAACTACCTTAATTACAGACAAATTCTGGGATGTATTATGAGTATCTGCTTATTTCCAAGCCCAAAGGAGCAACTTCACATTCAAAAACGTGAAGTCCAAAAAGGCGCAACACGCGACTCATTAAATTTGCAAGCGACTTAAAAAATAAATAAATAAATAAAAAGCCCAAAGCCGCTTATAATAATCTGACTTGGCTTGGTGGCAGAAACTCAATAGCTCATGTTTGGCATCTCTCTCCTCCCTCCATTGTTTACATTTCTGCCACTGCTGATACTGTCTCAGAGACGTCGGTCACTCCCCAAGACGCGTAGAGGAAATACAATAAAATTCCAAAAGAAGATAGTAATGCACAGAAACGCAAAGTGATTTCAATAAGTAACTGTAGTCTGACTACTGGATTTGAAATTAGATTACTCGTTTCTGAAAAAAGTGATCCGGCGTCAGTAACGCGTTGGTTAGATGTTAAAAATCTTCCTCTTGTTTCTACTGTAGTCCTGCTCACCAGTGATCTTCACTCATTCTAATTATCTGCGCTCATCTCTGTTTCACCTGATCTGCACAAATAATAAGCTCCTGAGTTTTACTGTTTAGCATTGTTGTTGTTTGCTCTATAACTGGTCCATCAGACTTATGGGCATACCTGAAACGTGTAAATATAAAGGTTCTGCCTCAGTGCAGCCATGGTATCCCTACGTCGCCAAATACTGTCAGGTAAACCAAGGGATGGGTACCGAATTTCATACTTTTATAAGTACTAACTGAAATCTTGCCTATTCTACCTATTCACGTAAAATCAAACGATACCTTGTTTTGGTACCTAAACACATCATTGGGACAGGATGGAAAAATAGTGAGGGATTTTCCATGCCTGTCCTGAATGCAGCATAGCACACGCAAGAGGGTAATGATGTCAGGAACTGACTAGTTCAGTAAGTAAAAAAAGCATGACTGGTACAAAATGCTCAAATATATGGATCCGCTTTTCAAAATGCAATGCAAATTATGCTCGTTGAAATATTTGCAGCGCAAAGTACAAGGCCAGCGGTGGAAACACGTCTGGTTTGAGAAAGTACCTGGCCAAGCACAAGATTTTTCTTAGGGCTGAAGAGTGCACAATTTTTGACAGCCTCAGACCTACAACTCCTTCATTAGCCTCCTTTAGCACACCTGCATGTGTCAGCAACTGAATCTGTAGCCAGCAACATGGACGAACAAATGTTTAACACATTTGGTGATGGCGACAGCGACATTTACAATGCAAGGGAGGGAAATGACAAATAGGAATACATGGAGCTGGATTTTAATTTGTGCAATAAGACAAAACACTCTGTGTCTCAAACAGACACAGCAGTTCCATTCAGAGCGCTGACCCGGGGCAAGAACACTTGAAGTGACTGAACAAAACTCACAAAAATATTTCTAATGGCAATCAGAGTAAAACTGGAACCGACATGACGTTCACCCCTCTCCCAGCTTATGTAGAGTTCCTGGTCTCTTCATGTGACAGATTGTATTGGCAGGGTTCTCCCTGCCTCGCATGCCCCATTTGGGGTCAACGAGGAGAAGTGTGTGTCAGTGACAGATGGTGGCATGCAGGCGGTGCCAGCAAGGCTCAGTTGATGAGCAGTTAAACCTGCTCTGCATGCTGCAGGTTAGCTGAGGCACAGCCACTCAATCACACATGCTTTCCTCATACTGAGCTAGCTTACATTAGCAGTCACTTTAGCCATCTCTTCGAAATGTTTACAGAGAAACAAGTCGTGGGGCTGCTCTGGAATTTCCTGATGGGACTTTCATTAACAGAAAGAAAGAGGAAAAAAATGGAAATCTTCATTTATATCAAAGCTTTGATGAATGAGATTGTGATGCACCAATTAGCTGCTCACAGTTGTGAAAATAATACATTATAAAAACAATACATTGTTGCCACAAATATGCATCATAGCAACTGTCCGTCCGAAAGTAAAGTAAGTGAATAGAGAGAGTAAAACTCCTTTTTGCTCAGGACAGGATCCAGAACCAGACAGAATAATTGTCCAAACGGGGAATAATTCAACCAGAAAAATTATGAAAAGAAGTCTACAGAAAGAAGACTTTTACATATTTAGTAATCTGCACAATCTGGAAATAGAATGTGCAGAAATCCTTTACAAATAGTGTAAAGGATTCCTAAAAACCTGAAGTTAACCCTGGAGTTGCAGCAGTAAATGGTCCATCATTTTTGGCTCAAGAAAAGAAACGAAACTAGTGTCATCTGATCTCTTCAACCTAACGTTTGTTTACATACCAATTGCATTTTTTCTAAAGGACATTTCAAAATATATAAAGGTAATGGCTTAATTAATATGCTTGAGGAATAATTTAAGAAATAATTTTAATTTCTTTAAAATTATTAAATCACTGTGACATTAATGGAGCCTTACACATATTTTTATCATAACTGATCATTATTTCTATCAGGCCCATGCATGTTAGAGAACAGTCAGTTCTGCAGATAGACAGGTTTTCATTACATTTCATAATAAAAGCAACATAACCTCAGGGCTGACTGTCTTTAGCATCTTTCGTTAGCACAGTTAGTATAATTAACTATAAACATTGATCCCTGTAGAGTGTACTCCATATTAACTCTGACATTTTCAACAGGTTGCCAAGATTTCTTCACCCAGAACGTTCCATGACAATGAATTGGACTCTTGCTAACGTACATTGAGCATCCTCTTATTTGTGGATGTCCAGCTTCCTGGTGTGGCAGCTTAAACTAACAGCTGGCATGGCTCTGTGGAAAATATTGACTTTATTACAACGTATATTAAAGCAGTTTTAGCATGTCAAATTTTAAGATTTTTAAAGACTTTAAAAGGGTCTCTAAAGGGGCGGGGGTTCCTGCTGCATCACAACTATGCATAGCAGAAATGGAGACATTTCTAAGGTCTGTTTGTGGCTCTTGACAGTGGCTTTGTGCCTCTCATCTTCCCACTGCACATGGCTCAGTAGGAACCTTAACCCTCTAGTGCCAAGTTTGAAAGTTGTTTTGCATGAACCCAGCCTTAGACAACAGGAGTGAGCAAGTGGTGAAAACGAACGAATAACTTTGTGCTTAAATGAGGCGACGCCTCTACCTGTCCAGTAGTTTCTTATAGAACTTGCACAATGAGGCGACAATCGTTTGCCCTTCTCCATAAAAGTGGCGAAAAAGCACAATGAAGATGTTAGCACACAACTCAAACTTTTGCCTGACAGAAAGGTTCTGTGAGAAAAAAAATCTGAATATGCAAGATTAAATAGTCCTATCAGCATTACTGTGAGTGCATGCGTCCAGGAAGCAATCGTTTTTCAACCCAGACTCTCTGGACCAAGCAAATAGCATAGGACAAGGAGCTGGTTTTTAACAGGCTAATTTAAGACTAAAATACATCATAATAACGAATTTCAGACTTTTTAAGGATGCATGGTCATTCTGTAAAGTAGGGATGCACCAATATGAACATTTTGGCCAACATCAAAATCCAAAATTATTGCTACCAAGACTTATAACTGGTATCTACCAAGGTTATACCACACCACTGACTTCTCTGCTTCAGCTATAATGGCCACAATCCTGCGCTGCATCACTATCACATGCCCAAACGAACACTACACGATCAATATCCTTCACCTCTACATTACCATACACAAATGGCAAGATGATGGAAATAAACATGGGTTCTCTACTATTGGCTCATTATTTAAAAAAAAAAACATCAGCCTGTTATGATGTCAGTGCTGATAATATCATGTATTCCTATTATACAGTTTTAGTTTTTGAGTATTTTATCAAGTTGGGTCTTGCCAAGATTTCAATAACAGTTCCATCTGTGAAGTAGATGGAAGAGCTCAGAGAGGTGGAAGGCAATACTCGATGCAATCTGCTGGGTTTCCTTGGACAGAAACCTTTTAATCTTCTTTGAATAATTGATTATACTGTCCTGTTTGATAAGTAGGATAAGTAGGATGTGTGATTGAAGTGCCTTGAGACCACATTTGTTGTGTATTGGTGTTATATAAATGAACTGAATTGAATTGAAGCTAACAAGATAGTCAGAGATATCTTGTGTGTTTTAGCTTACTTTAGAAACTGAAAATAATTCAAACTGAAAATGTTCACATCAGTGGGATGTAATGTTATGTTGGCAGACCTTTCATCCCACAACAGATTGTTAACATGCTGCTCTAGCTCTGCCATCTACAATAACCTTGTCGATTTTTTTTATCAGTTGTACAGCAGGGTCAAAGCCCCTATGTTCCTGTGCACCATCAGCTCATTCTACAGGCTTCTTACACCTTTCCTGCTTCCTCGAAAAACATTTTTAAATAGCTCATCAATACTAAAAATGTCTGAGTGAGCAGCAACATCTGATTATGTGTGGTACATTGCTAGATCAGGTTTTTAGATTCCGACAAGCCTGGGGAGTATAAAATGACTTCCTGTCAGGAGATACCTCTGAATGGCGTTGCATAGTTCTTCAAAGTTCATGACACTGTAATGATGATATGCTTGGTGTAAACTAACAGACATGGAGTTTGGCATGGCTGGCCGCAGTAGAAACTGTTCTAATTCTACAGGTTTGAGATGCACCGATCCGATATTAATATCTGTGTCAGTTATTGAAAAATATTCTGACAATGTCCCTGATCCATAAGGGCTGATCTATTGAATCCAATTCTATTTTTTGGGTTTCCAGCAAGAGTAACTGCTGGTGGCGCACCACCACAGCAAATTAAAAGTCCCACACCTTCAGAATTAAGTTTTTGTGTTGGTCCTTTAAAGCAATGTAAAAGCATATGTGATACACCATATATTTGCACACTTACATTTCATAGAGTTTAAAATGAAAAGTGTAGGGGGGCTCGGGGGCATTTGAGGACAGGGTGGGGGTTGGGGGAGAGGCGCATGCCAATGTCACCCCCTGCAAGATGCTGCCCTGGGTGGTTGCCCATGTCACCCATATCAGAAACCATCACTGCAGAGGCTAACAAGACAAAAGCTCTCAACTTTGTTGAAAAATGGAGCAAAAGCTGAAAACTTCCAAAGATATATATTTCTAACTATACGTCATACCGGTTAAGAGTATGATGGGACGTTCCAGAGTGATTCAATTCTTTTGAACGGCTCTCTGCCGTGACTCCAGTCTGACTTTAACGACTTAGCTTGCTAATAATGCTATATACTTGCATCAACAGCTATCGTTATCTTTATTTAATTTTAAAACATTTAATGGAGAACGCAATAGATAAGTACAACCGATGGAAATGAGGGGATGGTTTTTATATTTCATGGTGCAGAAGAGAATTTTTGTTTCTGTATTTTGTAATGTTTTAACAAATATTAATTCTCCCTCCTTTCTGTTTATTAGTTATTTTTACATTATATTTAGCATTCCTAATTACTTTATGAACCATTTGACAGAAGGTTTGTTGCAGGTCATTTCTACATGTTTGACCAAGGCAGTCAGCCCATTGTTTTTGCCAGTTACTTTATTAACTGGCAAAAACAATTAGCAGAGGGAATCCATTTCCCACTAGTTGGCTGTTCTACTTTTAATTGGGCCAATTGTACAAATTAAAATTGTGTTGTTTTCACGTTTGACAAGCTCTGGAAGTTTTTGGTGGATTCCTAATATCTCAGCTTATGCCCTTTGTTTTGTGTTGTTTTAACAGCTTTACGGTAGTAATCTGTTAATTATCCTAGCACACAGCAATAATCTATTTTCAGTAACACCACAACAAACCAGAAGTGGTGTAACAGTCAAACAAACAGGAAGCCAGAGGCAATCAGGTGACCATAAACAGATCTATTACGAGACATTTTAGGATAAGAGGTTGTAAACCAGGTTAGCTGTGGAAGCACCCAATCAGCTTCCAGAGCTGCATAATACTTTAATACAGATGGAAACAAATGTGCCTTATACAGCAAGACTGACTCATGCAAACACTATTGTGTAAATTTGAATAATTTCCAAAAAACACCATTACCCTCAATCATTATTATATCACCAACTTTAGCTGATTTTAAAATGAACTATGAGGCTGAAGGTGGCATACAAATAAGGCCTCCAAACAAACAGGCATAAAGAATAAATAAAGAAATAAACAAAATAGCCTCCAGGTTCAGTCACCCCGTCCCAATTTGTCAATCCATTCAGTATCACAAGTACTGATTATTTAAACTTTTTTGTTCTACGTGGTGCAAGTATTAAAAAGCCTGGCAGTTACAAACTGAAGCAAGGTTGGTCTGAAAAATTCCCATGTCAAACGGATCCATTTTGTCTTGTCTGTTACAACACGAGCAAAAAAAGGCCCAAATTAAATAAAAGCACAAAACAGCTTGCGCCATGAACATTCCTCTATTTGGTAGCTTTAATTAGCCTTCATGCTAATGTTTGCTTGGGTTATGGGCTCATTTTTTACTTGAACTCTCAAAAACTCTAATGTAAAACAACAGTAGAGGATGAACATTATTTTTCACAGCTATCTTGTAGCAGTTTGTAATAAATGACAGCAGAATTTCGGGTGTAAAGTAGGAAATCAAACAGTGACTGCATTTCTAAACTGCTTTAGAGTTTAAGAAAATGATTGTCAAACTTGCTCTCTGGAAGTCAAATTTACATGAAACAGAGGCCCATAAATCAGCAGCGGGTAAATTAGGCGTTGTGAAATGCAATGCATCCAGGCTCACTTTTTCCACATTTTGTTATGT
Source organism: Girardinus metallicus (assembly GCA_903067095.1). NCBI lineage: Eukaryota > Metazoa > Chordata > Actinopteri > Cyprinodontiformes > Poeciliidae > Girardinus > Girardinus metallicus. Next base: position 6,426 of record CAEGAE010005732.1, on the reverse strand, counting down.
TACAACCTTCTTCCAATTCCTTTGATTTCATGCTTGGTGTTAGCTCTCTGACCTGCCCAGTCGACTGTGGGACCTCATGTAGAAAGCTGTGTGCCTTTCCAAATCAAGTCCAATCAACTGAATTTACCACAGATTACCTCGATTTAATCTGTGGAAACAGCTCAATTTCAAGCTTTATGACAAAGGCTGTTAATACTTAGGTAAATGTGATTTCTTTGTTTTCTATTTTTAATATATTTGTAAAAAATAAAAATAAAAAAGAGTATGCGTTGTCATAAAGGGGTCTTTGTGTGTAGAATTTTGATTTAAGAAACTAATTTACAATTTGGAATAAGGCTGTACCATAAAATATTGGAAAGGTGAAGCGCCGTCATCCTGCACTGATCATATTTAACCAGTAAGCATGGAGGTCCCTCTATGAGCAGCGCTATTTACAGTAAACTAGCGCACACTGGCCAACAGTAACACAGTAAACAGAGAGGTTTAACAGCCAGAGCTGAGAGCACTCACCCTAGCAGTAAGTCTGTATGCACCACCACTATGATCAGTCAGTCAGGACTTGGACCATGAGCTCAGAACCTGCAGCAAAGACAAGAATCAACAGTTAGAGCAAAGCATTATGGGTAATGGACGGATGCAGGGACCAAAGGGTTAGTTTGGATTTTTTTTTTTTTTACAGAAATATCAGCAAGAGGTTGTTGGAAATTAAATTCTGGCCCCTCAACAGCGCAGCCAGACTCAACTCTACCTTACACAGTTGAGGTTTTAATCTTACATTTAAATGTGAAAAATTAAAATCTTACAATTTATCTTTGCTGAAAATATTAAATCAAATTTAGTAGCATTGACATCCTCAAACAAATATTAAAATATTAAATTAGTTTCTTATGTTCTGAGTTAAAACTGTAGCATTTGCCCTAACCCTTGAAGGTCCGCCTTTAGCAGCTGCTTAGTTCATTTATGCCTTGGGCCGGCTCCAAATGTGATCAGCACCACATCGTGTTTTTACCAAAAAAATATATTTTAGTTGTATTTTTTTGTTTGTTCTTTTTAAGACACTATAGTTGTGTTTTTAAGTGTAGGCAAATAGGGCTGTTGTAAACGATTATTTTAGTAATCATGTTTTCTATCGACGATCCTGACAATCAATCGAGTAATTAAATAAAAAAAATTTATAAAGTAAATTTAATCATGATTCATGATTTAATGCTTCATATTCCTGAGCTGAAGAACAGCATAAATTCATTTCAACTGTCAAAATCATCCATCAAACTCAGTGGGCGGGGTTACTGGAAGACTCCGACGTCTGATTGGCTGTTTCAAACGGCAAGTTAAGAATTTCATCCAAGTTTGTCATGACTCTGGGTCATTATTCTCACTGGAAATGTGGAAATAACATCAATAAATTGTTGTAATTTACTACAAACTCTGGGTGAGCGATTCCAGCCTCTACAGCTCTGAAATGTTTCAAACTAGAGCTGTGGTAATATATTAATTTCATTTTTAAAATGAAATCAAAACATTTAATTGAGGCATGTCAAAATTATTTATTTAATGCTATTTCTGCATTTCTTTCTCATTTCAATAAATTAATGACATTTAAATATTTATTTCATACACTGTTTATTGTAGTTTGGCACATTACAGCCTGTTCTGTTACTATGGAGAATCTTTGGAAATCATAAACTTTAGTAACAATCAGCATTATCTAGAAGACATGCATGGAAACAACAGTTTTAGACAAGTTAATATAACAGTTAAAATGTTGACTCATATGCCTCTATAGTTTATCTTCACTCCTTATATTTGGTAAAACTATTATTTGTAGAAAGTGTAAAAAAAACAAACAAAAAAAAACACTGTCCCAGAAAACTCAGCGGCTGATACAGGCAGCAGCCATTGTGCCCGACTAGAAAGAAATATTGTTGCAGTCTGAAGCAGAGCAGCTCAACGTCATCAAATGGAAAATCCTCGCTCACTAATGCACTGACCTGAATGCTAAAATGCTTACAGTTCCAGCCAGCAGCACAGGGGTATTGAATGGTGTGACATCACGTCTGATTCTACTACAAAACATGTCTGCAGTCAAAACCTCTTGGATTTTATTCTCCATATTTGAAGAGTGAAAAATATGAAGCAACACTGCCCTGGGAATGCCTAAATGTCCACCAATCAGTGAAACCATGATCAAAACCAGGTAATTACTACAGACAATCTGAACATGCTGGTTTTTTCTGGCCTCCTCCCGCCTTGCTTCCCTGTTTTCCCTGCCCTGAATTCCCTCTGTACCGTTTTAGTCATTTTTTCCATTCATTCCTTCATCTTTCCCTCTCCTCAGGTTTCCAGCCTTCAACAGTGTTGGCAGGCCTGCAGATAAAAGCCAGAAATACAGTTAACCACTCAGAAGTCAGCGGGAGGAACTGGGTGTGGCTACAAATGCTTGTGTTTAAAGCTGCAGCGTACTTGGTGGAGGTCACAGCCCTGGCATGCCAGGAATGAGCTTTGTAAGTAGAATAAAGCTTTAAGTTACTTAGCTCCAATCAAGACATCCGTGAGATCAGCCCAACACTGGATGCTACAGAGGTACAATGACACACTAGGCATATGGAACCACTCCAGATCTTACTGGCTGTGCGTTTTCATGGTTTCCCCCAGTATATAACAAGCCTGACAGGCCGGGCTAGTATAATGTGTCAGACATCAAGCAGCAACGGCGTACAAGACAATGCACGCCATTGTCTTGCACATGCATTGTCTTGGGACCAATCACAGCGGAGTGATTGGTCCGCGCTTTGTGGCCTATTAAACGCATCAACTATAAACCATATTTTAGGAATAATTCTGCTTCGCCAGTGAAACGCTCAGCGCAACGGAGACCCTTGCAGTCCAACTTATTAAAATAAATAAATAAGCAATATTTTATTATTATTATTATTATTATTATTATAAAAACAAAAACAAGCGTCGCTTAGCCTGGCGGAGGCTTATAATACACCGGAGGAAACCCTGTACAAGTAAATATCAGCTTCATTTTACTGAAACAAAAGATGCCAATGGGAATCTGTATTCTGACTGAGGAAGCAGTGAGTCACACTACCGTTTCCAAGGATCTTTTCCTGAAATGCTGTTTGGTTTAGACCAAACATGGCCTCTGCTCTGGTGTCCAAATAATTCAGTGTGACTCATTTGTCAAAAGAATGGTTTTATGTCTGCCAAACTTTAATCTGGCCTTCCTGGTTGTCTTAAAGAGCTAAGGTTTCCTCTTGTAGTCTCTTTCTGATTGTCCAGTCATGAACTTCCATATCAAGAGGAGCAATAGACTGCTGTGTCAATACAGCTCGGCAAATATTTTTACCCAGAAGAAAAAACAGCGACAATAAACAGCGATAAACAATAAATCAATTAATTGCATGATAAATTAAAACTATCGACCTCATTTTAATTATCGGCTTTATCGTTTCTTCAGCTTTTTTCTCTTTCTTTTGATGACACTGAATGAAAAAAGGCTCAACTCCGGTGCTCTCCACTGACCTGTCCCTTCCTCACTTCCTTAGTGTAATGCCCAGCTCACACTACACGATCTTAGAGTTGTCGGCCGATTGTCGGCCCATTTTCAAAACCTGAGACACCACACATTACCAGCAGTGCATGTGGCTAGTGTCAGCGTAAAGACCTGACTGAATGAATATCATTATAACCTATTTATGTCACGTTAACGTAGAACAGCTGAAAAGTTACCGGGTTTATCAACTGCCGGAGCAATTTCGCTCCAACTCCTCCGCTTGCCATTTCTATATTCTTTGCACAAAATGTTGAATAAACATTAATGTTGATTCCACATATCAACTCCAAAGTCCGCTGGACTCCGGGTTGCGCCCAGCTGTTTGGGATTTCCCCTCAGAAAACACAGAGGGGAATCCGCGCTGCCTGATTGGCTCCCTGTCACATTCAACAGGCTGCGTTGACGCTCCCAGTCAGGGAAAATCCCTGATTTAGATCGGAGCGGCCACGACGATCCACCGTAACACACCACACTACAGGATGATCGGTTACGAAATCGCAAGCGACAATCTTAGAACGCCCAACGTTCTAAGATTGTCATAAGGGGAAAATCGGGGCAAAAAATCGTCTAGTGTGAACTATTGCATCAGGATGTGCCCATCTTCTCTATTTAAATCTAATGATTACTGAAGGGCAATATAGTATACAAACTTTATAATCTGGACTCTTGGTTGAATGCAGTATTTATTTCCACTTTGATTTTATGTTATTTAGTTTCTATTCAAGTACATTTTTTGTTAATGGAGACTGAGAATCCATTTTATTTTGGTTTTTGGTTGTTTTGTTTATCAGTTCCAGTGTCAAGTGTTCTTATGAAAATAAAGTGTCTCTATCTTTGGCAGGATATCGCACGCGTTATTACTCATTTCCATTAAATCACTGTAAAAAGGTCTTCAAACAATATTATTGTTTATCGCAATAATTTTTGAGACAATCACTCAGCAAAATTTGCTATCGTGACAGGCCTAGCGACAACAACTACCGATAGCCATGTTCTTCTCTCGAAAAAACACACGTGTACCACAAGCAGGTGGTGCAGGTGTGTCGGACTCCGCAGCGTCTGACTGTGACGCTGCGTTGTCAGGCCGTCAGTCAGAGGCACGTAAAATACGCGAGTCACAATTTGTCCTACTGTACGTCGCATTGATTAAAATTATTTTAGTTAATTATTTGTAAGAAGGCGTCTATTTGTTAAAAAAAATGCTTGGACCTGAAAATAGGTTTTTCAGGTAGAAAAACCTATTTTAATTATGTAGAGTATTTAATTATGCTGTATAATAATTGTAAAAAATAAAAGTAGAAGATGCTCGTCAACATCTTCTAGTGTTGACGAGCAACACTAGAAGATCAGGGACATTTCCATTGAGCAGTACAACTCCGGTCGGTGCGGTTGGGTACGCCATTTTGTTCGTCGCCACTGTGAAAGCAGCCCACACAACCACCCACCATGAATGGGCCCCCTTCAGTTGTAGGTACAAGGGACAATGGTATGCTTAGGGTAGACCTACTAGTGTTGAACATAGTCCATTAAGGGACAGAAAAATGCCACTGCTTGCAACAAGTTAAGACGTACTCGTGTCCCACATTTGTCATCACACTGGCATGACGCTACATTAGGTGTTTGAATTTAGCCCCTGCTGCCCAGAGAGTCCAACTGGCTCTCATGAATACACCGGATATAAAATGGTGTATCAAACCGCATCAACCCTTGTTGTACCAATCATTGGAAACAAGGCAAAATCTCCTGTTATTCCTTTTCAAATGAAACACTGAGGCTTTGTTTGTAGTGTTTTCTGTCCTAAATGGTGCAAATTAAAACTAAAAGCAACTTTGAAGTTTTAAAAACTAGAGCTCTGTGATGCCACCAACCTCCAGCTACTGATTACAGCAGTTCTTTGCTCTGGCCTAGCATAAGATGCCATCGGTTAATCTGCACCAGACTTGGTTCTTTCAGCAATGCAAGGCTTAAAAATCTACAGCAAGTGATGACAGGCAGTAATCATGCCTTCCACCTCTAAAAGGTGCATTCAGTCCATTGGTGTTCATCTTATGCAATTCAAATGCAGCAACAGATTCCCAGAAGCTGAATGTGATACAAAGACAGGATTGTTTATTATTTAGCTGTGGAAGCAAGAGCCCTTACTTTGAAAAAACAATAGGCTGCTAAGTGCCACTAATTAGTTGAATCATCATTTTGTGTGCAGAGTTTAAAATTAAAAGTACACCTTTTATCCATATCATCATCATGTCTTATAAAGAAACAAAATATAGTAAAAATCAGTGTGTGTGTACCAAAAGTGTTGTGTGAATGAAAGAAAAGGTGGAGGGATTTTGTAAGCAATTCACTACAATAATCTGAGTGGCATCATTTTTCGTTGTAGTCGTCTGTGTGTCTGGTCAGCAAGAAGCCTACAGTCACTTCGGCTTTACACCAACTCTGCACTTTCAGACCTTTTCTGAGGTGGATCAGATCAGCAGATAAGGTCAGTTTCACAAGCAAGTAAGTATCCTGATCACCTAAAATTAAGAAAATCGGGTCAATTTATTAGTGCACCCACAATTTCCATAGCAACCTGTCTGCATCTAATTCGCTTGAAGCTCAGTTCCTCTTAGTGCTCATGGAATGGATTACTGCCCCTCCTCTCAGGCAGAACATTCCACCTTGTGCAGATTTTTCTTTTAAACCAGGTGATCTGAGAAAGCCTGGAAACACTGTCAAAAATGTGAGGATTTACAGAGCCATCTTTGTCAGATGTTTGGTTAGGAGACTGATTACTTGTCTGTAGGACTGAAACGATTCCTCGAGTTATTCGAGTACCTCAATTATTACAATTCCTCGAGGAAAATTGATCTGCCTCGAAGCCT